>SNQJ01S0030992.1:0-37556 GCA_010110895.2 Picea sitchensis | reverse complement strand
TGGAGAGCTTCTTGTGAGAGCTTCTTGAGCATTTTTGGTGTGGAACACTTGAGGATATTGAAGATCTATAGGTCACTGAGGTAACCAAGGATATCTAATCTGAAATTCTAAGGAAAGTGAAGAAAATAAGGCCGAAATGCAAGGAAGGATAAATTCTTTTGATGGTGCTTTCTAAGGTATGTTATTTACAGGTCATCTCACCATTTTCGCTATAAAATTTTTTCTATAATGTTTCAGATCCTGAAATTGCTATGAAAGTGAGACAACATAGCCAAGTATCTGTGGTTAAAACTTCAACTAGTGGGTCTTTGTATTTTTGAGTTACACTCCGTGGAAAATAAGGTTTGTGGCTAGTCCCGAAACTAGTCAAAATCAGGTGTTTCGGGTAAAACCATCATAACTTCTTCATAACAGATCCAAATTTAGTGAGACCAAATGTGTTGGTTAGGGTACAGGCTGTAGTATTTGCTTTACTAGTTTCAGAGAATTTCATCAAATATTTTGTGCGAGAAACTCTCTACAAGGTCACTCTCTAGAATAAGCCAGAATTCAGCAAGGTATGCCATTTTTGCTATAACTCCTTTTCTGAGAGGTTCCAAGTAGTTACACTTGGAGGAATTGCTTAAAAAAACTGAAGAACATTTTATATCAGTTTTAGATATTTATTCAGTACAGGTACAAAGTTATGATTATTTCAAGTTAGGGTTATTGACTAATCCAAAACTAGTCATTGTTGAGACAAGCAGTTGATGAGTTGGAACGTACATGAGGTGTATAGTCGATGATGTTGGTACATATTGATGAGTCATTGTTGATGAGTAGTTGAAACATGATTGGTATATACTTCGTACATGGTTGGATGCACTTGTTTATGGTACAGGTTGATTACAGGTTGTTTGACACAGGTTGGTGCATCGTTGATGCTCTTGTTTATGGTACAGATTGATATCTGTTGAGGATTGTTGCCTCATCTCAGTTGGTGCTGACAATGTAAGCTGAGTCTTGCATATAGAGTTGGTTCTGTTTTAGAGTCATACTCTATTTAGTTGTTGCTGAAAACCCCCTGGATTGAAGTCCATAATAAAAAGAAAAATTGTACATACATCTTGTGTTCCTTGTGTTCCTTGTGGAGATGATTTGTTGATGATATATTGTTGATATATGTTGTTGATATGTATTCACATCTAAATGATTATTAATGACAGCAATGAGTAATGAGTAAATGTTGAATGCTAACTAATGAGTTTTGTGTAAGAGGGAAGTTTTGGGAAAACGATCCCCACACTCATTCACCCCCCCCTCTAAGTGTGGTAGGTGTGTCCAACAAATGCTTCCTGAGACTTCTTCAATTTCTGCAATTATTCAATTATTGGATTACTTTGATCCTGTAGATAATATTACTCAATGTATTCTCTGAAACTCCTCCAATTTTCAGTCCCTGAATCCTCCCCAAAAAGAGGTTATAGAAAGAATGGTAGACTTTATTCAATTCTGGTCTATTCAGGAGAGTGAACGTGTACAGAATGCCCCACGCTTAATAATTAACATACGATTTTGAAACTCACACACAAGAAACTAAAGTTTGTACTCTTTAAAATGAAATTTGTCCCACTTCATTTGGTTTCTCTATGAAGAAGTTATGATTGTTTTACCTGGAACACTTGTTTATTGACTAGCTTCAGGACTGGTCACAAACCCTATCTTCCACATAGTGTATCTCCATAATTATAGCGAATCAAGAGATGAAATTTTTACCAGAGGTACATTGATATGGCTTCTCAATACCAAAGAGATTTAACCATATGAATCATTCTAGAAAAAATGCTATAGAAAAAATGGTAAGATGACCTGAAAATAACATACCTTAGAACACATCACCAAAAGACTTCATCCTCCCTTGAAATCCGACCTTCTTTTCTTCTTATTTTCTTTGAAATTAGACTTGTATCAAATGAATGTATAATGATGTTTATTTATACCATTTATGTCACTTCCTTTTAACATTAGATCCAACCTAACACTTTCTTATTTTGTAATTCTTTTCTTTAATTATCTTCAGGGCCTACATGTACTTCCTTCTTCAATTAACTTTGTCATCTTCAAAAATTCATTTCTCCTCAACCATGAGGATCCACGTGACGTGCCACATACCACTGGAAACAACATGATGTATACTATCCATCCATGGGTGTTGTATCTACATGTGCATTTTTCTTCATGTCCAAATACCTTCATCAATCTTGCGGTCCAAAACCCATGACTAGGGTTGACATCAATGACAACAACCAATCTTCCAACAATGTCACACTGCCATTGGTCCATGTCTACATCATGAGGTGTCATTGGTGATGTCATGCTGATGTCATCATTGACTTTTTGCTAGTCCTTTGACTTTTTAGCTATTTGAGAAAACGGTCAGAGTATGATAACTCTCGCATACAACGTCCGCTTGAGAAAGTAAATATACCGTCGGAATCTATGCGATGAGATGGTCTCAATGGAATCAGTTTCATCCAATTATGAGAAATTTTATTTTTGAGCATTTTATGAGCCTTGGGAGCCTCCTGGATCATTCCTCCCCACTTTGGAAGCTTTTGGACCACCAAAAGTCTACTTTTACTCAGGTAAGAAGTGAGGGTACCGCCTCCCCACTTTGTCATGTATCATCCATCCTCTCTACTGTGATAATGATCACCTGACTAATCACAACAAACATGAAAACTGAGATAGCATTGTTTATCAAAGTAATCATTTCATTTATCGCACAATCATATACATTCTTTGTCGCACTTTGTAGCCATACACCAATGAATAGAAACAAACTAAACAATAATACTGAGTATGCAAATGAAAATGAAAAAACATGCTCCCCCTTTTGAACAGGAACAGTAATCAAGTTATGCAGCTGAACCTTATGCTGTACCTCTAGTGACACTTCATGATTGTTTGAAACATATGGAATCATCTCATGTTTAGCATCACTAACTTCATGTTTTGTTACAGACATAAGTGTTAAACTTTTGCTTGCATTTACCATGCTTTTTAACTGCCCTGTAGCTGCAAAAGACCTGTCATTTTTCATGCGATGAGTATGAATAATGTACTCTTTCCCATCTTTCTTGAAGCAATATTTATTATCCTCCATGTAGAATATGGATTGTATATCATAAAGGTAGGGGATTCCCGAGACAATCCCACATATGTCCAGTGGCACTATATCAAGCTCTACTTCATCATGATACTTAGAAGTGATTGCAAACTTAATTTTACATTGCTTGGTTACTTGTAAATTGTTATCACCACATATCCATCTCAATGGATATGGTTTAGGATGTGACTTAATTTCAAGTCCGAAGTTATTTACAACATCTTCATTGATTAGATTGGCTTGTGATCCAATGTCTACAAGAGTATCAACTTTAACATTATGTGTTATAACCCTTATGTGGAAAAGTTCATTCATTTTACACTCATCATTTACATCAACTGATCTAGAAGAGATAGAATTTGCAACAGAATTTATATCTCAGATTCCCATAGCTACAACCTGTGTCTCATCACAGGAATCTGATCCAAGATCCACTTGAACTGTTGTAGCTGTGGTATTCTTCCTTCCATGGTTGGAAAACTTCTTTGGCTTCAATTCAGGATGTAAGACCCAACAACGATCTTCATCATGGACTACTTTCTTGCAATGCTTGCAAGTAGGCTTCTCCTTTTTGGCTATGGTTGTCTTCTTCTCTTTCCTTTTCCATGCATCCTTTCTTTGCCAAGTATCTATAGAATCACTATCACCAACATTCCCTTTACTGGATTCAATGTGAATGGTTTGTTCCCATACTTCATCAAAATTAGAAGGATTTAGCATAAGAATAGTGTGCTTAAGATAAGAATGTAAACCACCAATATATTTTAGGAGTGTCTCTTGCGTATATAATGGAATACCCAAATTTAAGTCTTTCTTACAAAAAATCTGAGTGTATTCTTGTACACTTTGACCTTTTGATTGCCTTAAACATTGCCAATTCATCATTTCTTGTTGAATGTAATCTAAAGGGTAAAACTATTGTTTTAATGCAATAAAAAAATCATTCCAGGAAGAGATTGTTTTACCACTTTTCTTAAGATCATCTCTAGTTTTGCTTTCCCACCATATGAGAGCTATGACTCCCATTTTGAGATTTGATAGTTGGATCTTAGTTTCACCATCAACAATCTTTTGTATCCTGCAATAGACTTCTAATTGTCTCACCCAATTATCTAGTTTTTTTGCATCTAATTCACCATCATAAGTGGGTAATTGAAACTTTACATCTAACTTTAATAATGGAATATCAGAAGAATGATGAGTTTTTTTCTTATCCTTGGAGGAATGTACACTTTCTTCATTATTAGATGATGAGGATGAAGGAGAAGAAGGTTCTGAAGGTCCACCACCTCCAAATCCTCCTTCTGCTCTAAGCGAAGATTGACCTTCTTCAACTTTTGGATTCCTTCCCTGACCTCTTTCATGGTAAAGCTCCTCTACCATGGATTGCATAAATTTAAAGGCCTCGAAGAAATCATCTTTAGTTTTGTACGGACCCAATTTTCTTGGCGAAGACATCTCTTGCTTGTGCGGTCTCCTTTGAATCTCTGTTTCAAGAGCCTCAAGTTGGCCTTCTCCTCGCTTGAGTTTTTCTCTCGTGAGCATCCAATGCTTGCAATTCCTGTCAAACCTTCAAAACTAAATCCTCTGATACCATAAACTTGATCCAAAAATGAAGGTATTACTGATAAATTGCAAGTTAGTTTAATGTACTTTTTGCATCAAATCGTTAATAATGTGAAATACATAAACTTGTTATCTTGTTTGCGGAATATCAAATGTGACTTTTACTTGATGCTTATTAATGTATAAAGAGATCATCCATTAATATTCATGCTGCAAATGAAGAGAATAGACATTACATGCTTCATGTCTGCTATGAAATACCTCCTTGCTTAGATTCATGCATGCACCATCAAAATCCTCTCAACAACATGAGAAAAACGCCTCTCAAAACATGAGAAAAGACCAAAATTTACAAATTGCCCCTTCAAAACCCTGCATAAAAAAGTCTCCCACAAGATTCAAAAAGCCTGGTTTATATAGATTTTGAGGCTCAGATGAGGAATCCCAACTTCCCTCAAGATCTGGCCTCTTTTTGGGATCAAATCCCCCCTTCAAATGGCCCAAAATCCCAAAAACATCCATTTTTGGGGCTAAATATCAGTTAGAATCAATTAAAAATTACATAAACAGGCTTAAAAACCCACTTTTAACTTTAGGATAAGGTTAAGCCCCCAAAATACGAATGCGCACCCCCAAATAGGGTCACATAACACCATAAAACCATGGGCTGGGGCTTATCCCCAACCCCCTTCCACCCACATATTAATATATTACACTTTAAATAAAATTAAATGCATATTATTTAGCAATAGACATGTGGGGCGCGTTGGTGCTAGTGCTCTCCTTAAGGCACTTGGTTTGGTGGGTGGTCTTGGGATCAAAACCCATGGAACCCCAAACATTTTTAACACTTTCCATTCGACTTTGATTGGGTGCCACGTGGCATCCCATGTCTGGGCCACATGGCACTTCTTCATTTGCAGCAAAGTGCCACATGTCAACCTCTGAGTGGATCTTCCATCTGCCCAGTCAACTACTACCACATGTCACACTACCATTGGTCCAAGTCTGCATCATGAGGTGTCATTGGTGATGACATTATGTCATCATGCAGATGTCAGCATTGACTTTTTACCAGTCCTTTGACTTTTTAGTTATTTAAGAAAACAGTCATAGTACGATAACTCTTGCATACAACATCTGTTTGAGAAAGTAAATATACTGCCAGAATCAACACGACAAGCCGGTCGCAATGGAATTGGTTTCATCCAATTCTGAGAACTTTTATTTTTGAGCATTTTCTAAGCCTTGGGAGCCTCCTGGATCAGGTAGTCAAAGAATTGTGTATTAAGAAGCTAGGTAGGAAGCAGAAGGATCCTCCAGCAGTACATTTGATAGGATAACTTTGTGAGTACATATTAGAGCAGCCTAAGGTATCAAAATATGGGAACCCAGGAAACCCCGTAGTGACCATAACCATTAATGAGGTCACCATTGGAAACACTTTCATAGACCTAGGGGCAACCATCAATGTTATGACCATTACTACCTTGGAGAAATTACAGTTAAAACCTCTTTTTAGGCCTACCCCAACCATTTTGGAATTACCAGATAAGACTAGGGTTATACCTGAAGGAATTTTGGATGATATCATAATTACCTTAGCCTCATGGGAGTACCCAATAGAATTTCTTGTCATCCATTCAAAGGATCCTACCAAAGGCCATCCCGTTATTTTGAGAAGACCTTGGTTAGCCACAACCAATGCATTTATTGGTTATAGAAAGGGATAAATGACCATCTCGAATGGACTCTCTATCCATAAACTCACCATATACCCTCCATCCCAACCTATCATGGAAAATCTACGGTGGCTTGAATGTCCATATGTGAATGGGGACTGGGAAGAACCCATGTTTCCAAGTGACCATGCTTGGGCACTTTAGGAGCACACAACGGAAAATGTGCTAAACAAGTTCATTTCTTCTATCACGTGTGTTGACTTTCCACAATATTTTCCCCAGTTTGAGTACATGTTTGGGGAAGAATTTTAGGAACAATTAGACCCATCCATTTTGTCTTCGACATATTTTATCTTCGAGATAGACGAGTCTGCCACATCTTATACTATGCCCTATGAGATTAGTCCAGGGAAATTTTTACATATAAACTCCAGGCTAGATGTAGACCAACAAAAATAGTTAGTAAGTATCCTTAAAGAACAATCAGAAGCATTCGCCTGGGAATACACTGACATGAAGGGTATACACCCTCAAACATGTATCCATCACATATATACCCAGGGGGGAGTAACAAATGTTAGGCAACCCTAGAGAAGGATGAACCCACCACTCAAAGATATAGTAAAAGAAGAGATCCAATTTTTTTTAAATGTCAAATTTATTTATCCCATTTCCAACAGTAAGTGGGTGTCCTCGCTTGTAGTGGTTCCAACGAAAGTAACCGGGAAATAGATCATTTATGTTGATTTTCAGTAACTCAACAAAGCCACTCTAAAGGGTTACTTTCCTCTTCCTTTCATCGACCAAGTTTTGGATACCCTGTATGGAAAGAAGTATTTCTCCTTTTTAGATGCATATAGTGGGTACAATCAAATTCTCATAGCCCCCGAGGATCAGGACAAAACTACCTTTACTTGTCCTTCGGGAACCTATGCCTATAGGGTCTTACCATTTGGATTGTGTAATGCTCCTTCCACATTTCAACAAGCAGTACTAGGGATATGTTTTGATCTTATTAATGATTGTGTGGAGGTCTACATGGATGACTTCACAGTTTATGGAAACACTTACCAGGAAGCCTTAGATAACCTAGAAAATTTCCTTATCAGATGCCAAGAAATGAACCTATCTCTAAGTCATGAAAAATGTAAAATGTTGTTGACTGAAGGAGTGGTTCTAGGACATCATGTTTCATCTGAAGGGATCAAAGTCGATCCTACAAATATTGAGGTCATCATTGGACTTCCACCCCCCAAGACTCAGAAAGAGGTGAGAAGTTTTCTTGGACATGCCGGATACTACCAGTGGTTTATTGAAAATGTTACAATGATTGTTGCACCCATGTTTGGATTGCTAATAAAAGATGTTGATTTTGCTTGGACTGAGCAGTGTCAAACTGCCTTTGAAACCCTGAAAGCTAAGTTGTCTGTGGAACCAACTCTTAGAGGGCCCAACTGGACTCTCCTATTTCACATATCCATTGATGCCTTTGACACCTCAATAGGAGGAGTATTAGGGCAGAAATAGGACCACCAGTCCTATGCCATTTATTTTGTAAGCAAGAACTTGTCCCCCACCGACCTAAACTACATAGTTACCGAGAAGGAATTCTTGGTAGTAGTTCATGCTATCAATAAGTTTCATCATCATTACATTATAGGTTATGAAGTATTTGTACATAGATATCATTCTTCCATTAGATTTATCATGAATAAACCCATAACTCATGGTTGAGTGACTAGGTGGCTCCTGCTATTACAAGAGTTTAACATCATCGTTCTTGACCGACCTAGAAAGGAGAATTTGGTAGCTGATTTTCTTTCACGAATAAAAAATGAGGATGATGATATTCCTGTAAATGATAGTTTCCCAGACAAGCACCTTTTTTCCCTTTCTGTAAATACCCCATGGTTTGCAGATATGGAAAACTATTTGGCTACTAGGAAGTTACCGTCTCATTTGTCACCTCATGAAAAGCATAAAATTATTACGCAAAGTGCCAATTACTCTTGGGTTGGCAATGAAATTTTTCGTACAGGTCCTGATTTTATTATTCATAGATGTGTCCCAGAAGACGAGGTACCATAAATCCTACGAAGTTGTCATGATGGACCATGTGGTGGCCATTTTCATGACAAACGTACAACATATAAAGTGTTACATTAGGGTTACTATTGGCCTAGCATTTTCAAATATGTTTCCAAGTATGTGAGGAGTTGTGATAGTTACCAAAGGATAGGAAGACCTACGTCATCTGAAAAAATTCCCTTGTATGCCCAAGTTATGATAGAATCTTTTGAAAAATGGGCCCTTGACTTTGTAGGACCAATTTCACCCAGGTCACGTAATAAAAACTATATTTTGGTTTGTACAAATTATGGCACCAATTGGGTAGAGGAAAAATCCCTATTTAGGGCTACACAAAAATCCGTTGTCGAATTTATCTACGAAGACATATTTAACCTCTTCGGTTTCCCTCATGAAATTGTTACAGAGCAAGGCACTCAATTCACTTCCAAGATGATGAGAGAGCTAACAGAGAAATATGGGATTAAACATTGTAAATATTCTCCATACCACCCACAAGCTAATGGTCAGGTAGAATCTATAAACAAATTTCTGGAAGCTATCTTAACCAAGACTGTCCAATTACTTCACCTGGATTGGGCTGATAGGATTCCAGAGGCTTTATGGGCATATCAAACCACCTGGAAAAACACCATCAGACATACCCCTTATGAGCTAGTGTACGGGAAACAAGTACTTCTACCAATACAATTCCAAGTAAGGACCTTCTAGTTTTCCACAGAATTGGGATTAAACTTAGATGAGGCTCAGAAACAACAAGCCCTACAATTGAATGAGTTGGATGAGATCAGACAAGATGCCATCCAACAAACAATGTTAGTCCAAAACCAGAGGAGCAAGTGGCATGACAAGTTTATTAAGAAGAAACACTTCCAACTTGGTGATTGGGATTTGTTGTTTGATTCTCGATTTAATACCTTCAAAGGAAAACTCACCACCCGATGGTTGGGTCCTTACGACGTAGTCACTGTATATGACAATGGAGCTGTGAAAATCAAAACAATTGACGATGGACAAGTCTCCTTTGTAGTAAATGGACACCGACTCAAATTTTATCACAAGCCCATTTCCAAAGAAGATTTTCTACAGGTCATGTCAACTGACAAGGAATTGGCCTTAGTAGATGGGAAGGCCCCCCTTGTTCTTGAATGTTTTCTGAATTTTCTACTGTACATATGTAAATAATTTTGAATTTTGTTGATAAGCAATTCCAGAGATCTATGTAGGTATTTATTTCACTAGGAGTAGACAATTTCAAGGAAATATAAAACAAGGATTTTTCTTCAAAATGTTGCTATACTTGAACCTTTTTGTCTACAAAGCATCAAATGAATAATGACTTGTTGTAATTAGCCATATTTTTGCAAAAAAATTCATCTTCTCTTTTTTTAAGGCATTTTAAAAAGCAGTTGCTCTTGAAAACCTTCACCATGATATAAGGAAGTGATATCGTAACCATCAAGCTTAGAGTTCACTTGTACAATTTTCCCAAGAAACCTGAGTAAGTGATTAAAGTATATTTAAACAAGGAGGTCTGATTAGCAGTTAGCCATGGAAACATAAAAAAAAAGAAGGAAGAAATTGAGTTGAGCCTAAAATTACCTTTCTGTTCTTTCCCAATGGTACCATCCACTTCACACTAAAAATTCTTGATTATATCATATATTTAGATAGGATATGTCCTCTTAAGTACCCCTTACAATAGGACAATCACTAAGGAATATATAACGGAAAATCATCCTCTAACATAAATACCATCCCAGTTGATAAAAAAAATAAAAAATGTTTTCAGAGTTGTCCCCCCATCTTCTTGCACAAAGAAATCTTATACTAAAATATTAAAATATGGAGGGCCAGTCTCTGAGGTTGTAAGAGGCTAACCCACCGAGATACTGAATAGGTCTGCTAGCAGCGGGTACAGCCCTGTGGTACGACTAGGTAAAACTACCAGAGTACTGAACAAGCTCGCTAGCAGTGGGGCATTCTACCTAGCGAGGATGGTAATCTAACAAAAATAAAAATAAACTTGTCCTGATGTATGACATTACTTGTAGACAAAGATGACATGAAATATGTATGGTTAAGTTAAGGTTAATGAACTCCATAAATTTTCCATTGGGAACTAACTTTGAGACTATTTTGAAACTCTCTCGCCTACCTCTTCTTATCTATATATAGGATCTCTTATCCTATAGGTGGGGCCATCTTCTAACCGTCTCATCAGACCAATCTGTGAAATTTATCTCTACACTTAACAAGCTGTAAATATTCAGCTATTGGGAGAACTGATTGGTTTCCTATATTTTTTATTGTGAGGTGTCACAATACTTAGGTGTGGGGGAGGGGTTTCATGAGTTGACAAATGATACCACTGCCTAGAATAAGTATAATCTTATAATATTTTGTAAAAATTCCTTTGAATTGTTTTCATGATACAGGCTAGTACATCAACAATTGGTTTATTTTTGAAATGCTAATTCCCTGTGTGTTTTAAATTGTTGTACATTTCCTTAACAAACCACTTAACTAGTTTATTTTCGTTATAGACTGTTCAGTACAAAGTTGAGGTTACATGCCTTATGAGAGATAAAGGAATGGATTGAGTAAGCATGGTGGCAAAGAAAATAACAATGGAACACTCTGCCTCTACTCCTATTTATTGTAATTGTCAAAATCATTTTGAGACTGTTGGCTATCCATTGCAGGAGAAATAAAATTGCAAAATAAAATTGCATTTCGCACAAAGGTACCATATGGAGTGCCATATGGGGTTCCATATGGAGTTCCATATGAGGTGTCGGATGAAGTGCCATATGAAATTATACACCAGTAATTGTCCACTATTTCAGGTAACCAGGAATCAATGGCATTTATTTGAATTAGTTCATGGTAATTAAGATTGAATGATGCAAACCTTAGACATTTTTGTGATCAAATGTCCAAGTCAAAGAATTGGACATTGATCTAACTTATCCATCATTATGATTTCCCCCAAAAACTACCTTTAAATTTGAAATCGACGCTCACACATGGAAACTCGTGCATGTGGATTTCATTGTGAATGCATCCGCTCCACCCTAGGCACACTAAAAAATAGAGGTATTTCTCAATTGGGTTATCCCATTTATTCCTCACACTTTCCCTCTGCTCATTGATTTTTCCCCTATTGAAATGCGCTCAACCTCTCTCTCATTTCATTCACCTCTTTCTACAGTGCGCTCGGCCTCTGCTAAACGCACTCAACCCCTATCTAATCGTCCCCATCCTCATCCCGATCGCACTCTCCCTCTATCCATTTTTCCCATGCTGTCATCATGCCCAAGAGGTAAGATCCATCCTCCTATGTTGACCTCTTCACTATCCCTGAGTTTTCACAGTGCAGGGAAGTGTTCCTTCGCGCAGGCTAGGGGGGGCGTTTTTGTCTCACTTGCAGGACCATGACGATGGAATTTCAATGCAATTCTCCCTTGGTTTTGATGGAAAGAAAATGTGCGTGGGGTGTTTTCCCTTGACCAACTTTTGGATATCCTTGGTCATGTTTTGACCTCTTTTGGGACTTCAATAGGCTGGTCGAAGGCAGAGTGCAAGTCGAAGCAGAGATCGTGGAATAGCGACCCCTTTTTAGGGAAGTTTTTGGGATTAGGGTTTATGTAACGGGTATGGGATGTTGGCCCATGGGTTTACCCATTTATAGGCCCATTTTGTAATGTATAAATAGATATCTAGGCGATGTAGGAATAGGCCAATGTGCTAAATGAGAATAATTGTGAATGCTTTACGCATACTATGTGTTAAGGACTTGCAGAGCTAAGTGAAAGTGATTGTAAGAAGGCTTTGTGCTGTGATGTAACTCAGGGAAGGAGGATCTGGTGAGGTGTGTAGATCTCCTGTCTTCTACGGAGTAGGGTTTTTGGGCTTTGTGCTTGTAGAATATTGACATAAGATAATAAATAAGAGAAGAGTTGGTGGACGTAGCCCCACACTCGAGTGAACCACGTATATCCTGTGCTATGGTTTCTTTGTGCATTATGGTTGTATGTTAGTGATGTGATTTATGATTAGTGTCAATATATTTATGTATGATGCATCTTGTATAATATCTTAGTGCTTGATAAGGTGAATGAATGTTAGATATGATCTATCTCTGCATGCTAAGTGCTTAGATGTATTATATCTGGTAGAATACTACATTTTTCTATAATTAGGGTTTGGATATATGATGTGGATAAGGGTTAATTACTGATGAATGTTAACTGCTAAGTGCTTTGTTAAGTGGTATAATCACAAATCTGTGTCCCAGCTAGGTTGTAGATATTTGAGTCCTACAATCACCCCTTCCTCTACCTCAGGTGAGACTTCATCTGCTTCGCAGGTGTTGCTGAAAGGGTCGATAGTTAGGGTTTTGTTGGTACGTTGTTGAAGCGTTGAACCCTGGGTCTTCCCCTATGCCAACAAATGGTTCTGTTATCGAGACCTGAAACTAGGATTGCTGGAACTGAAGAAAAGAAAGATATGTGTGTAGATCTATGATCTAGTGCACAATATTGACTTGTGAAGCTCTATGCTGAAAAGAGAAGTCTGATCTAAAGAAAATAGGTAAAATCTTGAAGCTTTGTGCTCTGAGAAAGGTAAGATAAGTGAAAATTTTTGTTTCGAAAGTATGAATCTAGGTATGTTTGATAAATTTTGTCCTAGTCTGAAAACTAGGGCACAACTAGAAGAAATAAGGTTTGATATGAGTAGATCTGATAGAAACAATGAAAGGTATGTTATTCCTATGCATAGAAAGAATGTTTGGACTAACAAATGGATGCAAGATCCTAGAAATATTTTTTTGTAGGTTAGTTACTGTGATCCCAGTGTGCAGTACAGGAAAGGTTGGGGATGATTTAAGATAAAGAGAGGATTAACCCTTTGTTACAATTGCAGAAGATCGAGACATCTTGATAAGGAATGCTCTGGTAGAATACGTAGTTGTCTTTGTTGTAAAGCTATGGACCATGACATTTTGGATTGTCCTAGAATGATTGCTAAAGTTGAAAAGATGAATATGAAACAAGAAAATTATGAGACAATCCAAGAAACTAAGGATATGATAGAACCCAGACAGAATCAGAGATTGTATTACTACAGATGAAAGAAAATTTGAATGATCACAAAAATATCAACTTATCAGGGGTCTTAAAAGAGAAAGAGTACACAGAAACAAGAATAGGAGACTTTTCCATAGACTGTGTCCTGGATGAAGAAACACAGGTGGATATCATGACATAAAGAACTTGGGAAATTTTGGGAAATCCTGCTATGGTTCCTTCATTAGGAGGAATAGGATTATTTAGAGAAAAGTTTATAAACCTATGTGGAAGACTTACTCAGATATCTATGAGTGCTCATGGCACTTCGACATAAGAAGAATTTGAGATCATTAATTTTGTTGAGAACAACACCCCATTTGCTATCTTACTAGGAAAAACCTCGATTGAGAAATATCATATACGAAGGAAACAAGAAGAGGAGGATCTAGAACAGAAAAAGAAAGAAATAAGAGATTTCATGGATAGGAGAATATCACACTTACTAGAAGAACGAGAGAACCAATCAAAGCTACTAAAGACCAAATATATGGATGTCGAAGTTGAAAGGACATGGGAAGACTGGAGACTCCTATTTGTACAAGAGAGTAGAGCACCTACGCCCGAAAGAGAAGAAGTATTACCCTTGAATCCTATGAAATACCCTCCATAGTGTGAAGTTATCATGCCAAGAGGAGATAAGAATGATAATGGAAAGAGGAAATTAGTGATTTAGATCACAGGAAAGAAGGCTAGAAAGCTTAGTAAGAAGAGGGAAAAGTTTGAAAAATTGCAAGAAGTTCCAGAGAATACTTCGCAGAAGAAAGGTTTCCAGAACTTGAACTTCGTTGGAATATCAGTACAACATAGATTGGAACTTCTCCATGACAAAGAAATATGACCGTTGGAGGCAATATGACCGTTCAATTGATCCTCCCGAACGGTTAGAAAAGAAGTTATGGCCTGGAAGTTTGCCATTGGACTATTGGGACCGTGCCATAACCAATGAAATTTCATTGAATAAGGCTTTGTGACTCATTGAAAGAAACCATTATGACAATATCTATTTATCTTGTCGAGCATTGCATCAAGAACACTTTGTGCCAATTGTGATTATCCGAGCCCACAGAGAACTAGTTGATTTCGTGCAATGGTCATTGAAACCTCACCATCCATTATGTTACATTGAGTATTATTCACCAACCTGAGATATCAGATCTCCAGTGTGCATGTCGGACGAAATTAGAAAAACAGAAAAAGTCGTCGAAGAGATTCTAATAGGCGAGGAGTGCAAGCCTCCCTGTCAATTTCTCGTGGAGCTAGACCATCCCAAGCTGTGACCGAGAAAATAACCAAGCATCATGATGACTTGGTGAATGCGAAGCTAATTCCATCCATCCTGCCCCACTACATCCCACCCTTGGCAGGTGTGGTGAGTCGTGATAGTATCTCGAGGGACTTCGACTACACAGTCATCACTACGTACCTCCTGAAGGGAATACAAGCAGTCAGACCACAGTTGGAGAGGATTCCAACCTTGAATATTAGTGACTATAAAATAGGAGACTGCAAGACCTATGGCATGCTCGCACCTCATAAATATTTGACCAAAACCAAGGGGAAGAAGTCGAAGATCATCCCCCAACCATGGACTATGGACATCATGAGGTTCACTTTCATGAACATGATGAAGATACCACATTTTGGAAGGCACCAAGATCTTAACGTGTGTGTTAAGATCCTGTTGTCATGCTACCATGGAGGGTATATATGGTTAGAAAGATGCATCACCATCAATCCGGTGTTGATCCATAGGATCATCGGATTGAGCATGAAGGGACCACATCTGCAAGACTTTTATCCAGGGAAGGCTGCAAACTGCGCCCTAGAACAAAATATCCAGGGACATGAGGCTACAAGGTAGCCTCCATTCCAAATGGCACAATGCGCCTTGCTTTCCAATTGATTGCTGGCAAGATAGTCTGAAATAACATACCCACATAGGTCACATGGTTTGTTGTTGACCTCACAGGAAAATGTGTGGAAGGACTACAGATGAACTAGACCAGTTAGCTAGTCAATCTATTAGAACTGGATTTTCACGAAGCTCAGGATCATGGCTATGAGTTCCATTTTAGCTGGATGTTGATCCTCATCACATTTACTGCATGGGAGATCCTGGAAGGTGTGACCTTCCCTGACATTGACACATTCAAGCCACTAGCTGCGAAGTTCACCACACTCTAGTATTCAAGCAATATGGGGAAACAATAGCAATCGAACACAATATTCCATACCTACTACCTGTAGATAAAAAGGGCTATTTATTCTTTCCTTCGCATGATGTCGAATACCCTATATAGGTTCATGCCCATTATGAAGTTTCGCGCAGATATGCATTTTATTTATATTAATGCGCACACAGACGAAAGTAAAGAAGACATTTAGTCCTACTACAAGCTCACAGAGGAGGACCTCGAACAAATCACTAAGGAATGACCCATGGAGTTCCTTATACCAGTCGACCAGGAAGCACTGTCTGATCCCAACCTCATTGGAGGTCTGGTGGTTAATCACAAAGAGTATGATGCACCCAACAGTAGAAGGAAGAAAAAAGAAGGAAGATGTACAGGAAATACACAACACATCAGAAGAAACTGCTTCAGATTCACCTAGCAGAGGAGGAGATGACAAAGTGGAAAAAGAAGAAAAATAAGGGGAAGAAGAAAAGAAAAAGCAAGGCAAAGTAACACCGCCTAGGAACCCCCTTGAAGAGACAGAGACATCCAATAAAATAAAGGTTTCCCCAACGAAACCTACATCATGGAAGAAGTCCAAAGAGAGTAAGCCGAAGATGTAGAATGTGCTCACGGTCGATGACTTTGACTTCATTATCACAGCTGTATCAGATTCCTCGGAAGATATTTTGTAGAGAACTGAATCCAAACATGAAGCCATGTATGATAGAATTGAGATAGAGCTAAGAGGTGTACAACAAGCCCTTCACTCCAGCTGCACAGTTTCCATTGCGGCCCCGCCACCAAAAGAACCAGAGTTGGGAGATGAACCTACCCAACTCCGCAGAATAGTTGATGCGATCGAAGCTCACCTTTGTCGAATGCAGGAAGAAAAAGAATAGGACTTAGTGGCCCTAAATAAAGCATGAGAGGAAATCATAGAGAAACACCTAGTTTCACAGTAGGAGAAGGACGACCTTCAAACCAAGTTTGAAGAAAAGAAAGCGCAAATCTAGCAGGGGAAAGAATAGATTCTTGTAGAGCAGGTTAGAGTTAAGGAAGAAGTCAACAGATCACTTTGCTCTATGATAGGCTTGGAGCAGATGGAAGAAGATCCAGTAGTAAATCAATTCGTAAAGCTTGCTAAAGCCATTCAACAACTTCAACAGAGGGATGCATAACTAGAGCTACAAAAAGTGCCAAGCACTCCGCAGGAAGTGCGAGACCTGAGATAGAAAACTGCTCGTAGCACAGTTGAAAGGATCAAAGAATTAGTCGTGGAATGTAAATAACTAAGCAGTCGCAGTGTGCAGATTTATGAGCGCCTTACTGAGGACCATGAACTGAAGAAACTGGAGTCACAACTCCAGGAAGAATAGCAACAAGAAACAAAAGTACACGCGCACTTGAATTTCCTGTCAACAGTTGAGAGGATGAAAAGATCCCAAGAACAGTGCACGGATTAACAAGATGTCCATGCCATACAAATCAAAGTCAGGGAAGTGACTTAGAAACTCCAGCCAGTCCAGTATGCAGCTTGCCAACTTTTTGAGGAGATTGAAGGCCGAGGAGAAGAGCTAGAACAAGTAGTCACTTTGGTAGAAAAACACTTAGAAGGACCTGTGAATGATGCAGTTATTCAAGAGTTCGTCGAGCAGGAGGCCTTGGCACAACAATAGGTTGAAGCAACTCGAGGCTTTTGAGGCAGAGTTACCTAGACCAGAGTGACTCGAGATGAGTCACAAGTGAGTGTTGAGGGCCTGTTGGCCCTTGACCAAGTTTTGGAGACCCTTGGTCATGTTTTTACCTCTTTTGAGACTTCGACAGGCTGGTCAAAGGCGGAACGCAAGTTGAAGAAGAGATCGTGAAATCTTGACCCCTTTTTATGGAAGTTTTTGGGATTAGGGTTTATGTAATAGGTATGGGATGTCGGCCCATGGTTTTACCCATGTTTAGGCCCATTTTTAATGTATAAATAGATATCTGGGTGATGTAGGAAGAGGCCAATGTGCTAAGTGTGAATAATTGTGAATTCTTTGTGCATACTATGTGTTAAGGACTTGCAGAGCTAAGAAGGATTTGTGCTATGACCTAACTTAGGGAAGGAGGATCAGGTGAGGTGCGCAGATCTTCTGTCCTCTATGGAGTAGGGTTTGGTGCTCTGTGCTTGTAGAAGATTGACAAAATATAATAAAGAAGAGAAGAGTTGGTGGACATAGCCCCACACTGGGGTGAACCACGTATATCTTGTGCTATGGTTTCTTTGTGCATTATGGTTGTATGTTAGTGATGTGATTTATGCTTAGTGCCAATATATTTATGTATGATGCATCTGGTATAATAGATTAGTGCTTGATAAGGTGAATGAATGTTAGATATGATCTATCTCTCCATGCTAAGTGATTAGATGTAATAGATCTGGTAGAATACTATGTTGTTCTATAATTAGGGTTTGGATCCGTGATGTGGATAAGGGTTAATTATTGTGAATGTTAACTGATAAGTGCTTTGTTAAGTGGTATAATCACATATCCGTGTCATGTCTATTTTGCATACATTTGAGTCCTACAACCACCCCTGCCTCTACCTCGGGTGAGACTTCATCTACTTCACAGGTGTTGTTGAAAGGGTTAGTAGTTAGGGTTTTGTTGGTGTGATATTGAAGCATTGAACCTTGGGTCTACCCCTGTGACAACATGGGGTCTCTCACCTTCAAGGTCTTTGAGGAATCCATAGTCACAGCCACAAAGATTCCAAGAATTGGGGATAGATGGTTTTAAAACCACTAGTTTCTATGATTGAGGTATAACAGGGTTTTTAAACCAGAATTTCAGAAAATATTGGAGCTAAAGGATACTCCCAGGAGTCGATAAAAGAGGATCTAATCAACCCTCTCATAGTCATCATGTAACACACCCATGACGGGGCATAATTTGTTTTTCTTTTCTTAAAGGACAGATTCTCTATTCATGGTTTCCAATTTGGAAAGTCGGGGAACCAGTATGACCTCCCGGTCAAGGATCTCTAATTTTGAAGCTAAACGACTCTCTCCCTGATGGTCTCTCTTTGTAATTAAATGAAGACCCTTTTGACTTCCAGGTGTAGTTCTAATGGTACCCGTGACCTTCCCTTTGTGCTTGGGGAATCTCTAAGTTTGGTCGCTAGCCCCTTTTATTATAAGCCCCTCCTTGAGGTGACCTTGGACGATACCCTCACGCAAACACAAAATTGTGGGTGTGGCCAAAGGTGGTTTGAAAACAAACTACCTTTCAACCTGCAATTCTCCTCAAGCCTCCATGTGTCCTTTCTTCAAAACCGTGGTTTGGATTGTGACTCGCCCACAAATTTTTAAAGTTCGCACATATCCGATCCCCGAAATGCTATGGGACCATCGATCTCATGATCTTGACGGTGCCTTTGTTCTGACGGATTAGATCTATCCCTTTCAAATATGTATATCATATTTTATCTCTTTCAAATCAACAGCTGTGATTTGTTTCAAAATTTCAGACTTCGGAATTCTCAAGTCTCAAACTTTCCTTTCTTCCGTACGTCAATATTATGGAGTTGACGATTTGTAGACACTTATCCTTCTCAATCAGAGGCTTTGCCACTTCTTTGGGGGTTTAACCTTACAACTAGATCAATGACCCTACGACCCTTTTCTCGATCAACGGTCAAGATTTCCTTCGAGTCTCCATAATTTTGAGATATCAAATCTCAAACTTCACTTCCCCTTGAAGTAAGCAGATTCCTATCGCATGTCCACTTGAATTGGATGGTTGAGGCTTGCTTCGGGTCTTTACCCAAAATCTATATATTTATGCCACCTGTCCTCTTGATATGATGGCTATGAATTACTTTGGGACTTTGTCTGGAATCCATCGATCTATGCCACTTCTCTTCTAGATCAGACGGTCCAGATTCACCTCGGATGATCCGATGCTTGAGATTTACTTCAGAAGAGATGACAACTGAGATTTACTTTAGACGATATAACGACTGAGATTTACTTCAGATGATCAGACGACTGAGATTTAATTCATCTCTCCATCTCTCCAGACTTTGGGAGTCTCAAATCACAACTGAAAACTCTCGAACAGATTTCTCCAGAGTCTGTGATCCGTTGCCACACGTCCCTCTGGATCTAGTGGTCCAGATTCACTTCAGGTCCTCGGGGTTTGGGAATCTCAATTCTCAATTGAAACCCCAGTGTGATTCACCTGGATATCACGATCTATTAACGTGTGTCCTATCTAAATCAATAGCCCTTGTCTCCTTTGGGACTTTGGCCTTCGAAGATCTCAGATCTTAGTTTTCATCGCTCTCTCTTTCTCTCGGAATGGTTTTACCCAAAGTCCATGATTTGATGACATGTTTCATCCCGTAGATCAATGGTTCCTGACTACTTCGACTGTTCAGGATTTGACGATTTCAATCTCTCCTCCTTTGCATTTTTCTTGGGTGCTTCCACCTGGAATTCATGATCTATCACCACATGTCTCTATGGATCTAACAACCCAGATACCTTGGGCTCTTTGACGCTTCGACTCTTCTATACTTCGGGAGTTTCAAACTCTTATGCACTCATTTATCCGAAGTAATTTTACCTAAAATACATGATCTCCTGACATGTATTCCCCTGGCGATCAACGACCAAGATTTACTTCAGTTGTTTGTCCTCCTCCTTGTCCACAAACCTATGAAGTTGTGTATCTTATGTCACGTATCAACACTGACATTAGACGGTTCTGATTGAATTCAAAACTTCGGACTTCGCAAGTCCTCTCTCCTGTGCACTTTCAAAGGGTTAGGCCTCGTGCACTTTCCTTGGTATCCAATGATTGTTGGTCCTCGCTTTTAGATCTAATCTCCTCTTGCGATCTCTTCTAATTGTCTGGACGTGGATCCCAGTGGTCCATATCTTTCATAGTGATCGATCTAATGATCATTGTTTCTCTTCCTCTTGAGATTTCACTTTCTTCTCTGACTTGGAATATTTCATATGTTTCGAAGGTCTCGACCTTTAATTTACTTCCTGCGAGCCCTGATGTATGGGTCTTGACTTTCGCTTCCCTCCTAAGCTTACGAACTTGAAACAAGTTCTCCTCTTGGACCTCATCTATTCTTTTGAAAGCGCTAGTCTCTTATGAGTTTGGTCTTTAGGGAATTTCGAATGACCTTCCTTGATCCAACAATCTAGATCACATCATGATTCTCCTGTCGTGCGAACTCCTCACTCACAGATCTGACGGTCAAGGTGGGTCCTGATGGATCCTTGGATCTCTTGTATAGATCACATCATGACTTTGGGTTTCAGAGGATCCATCCCCTTCACAATGATTACCAACATCCATCGATCTTATGAATACTGAAGGAGTCGATCCGTTAACGCTTGCGCTCCTTCTTCCAATCTAGCAGTCGTGACAGACCTTGAATCCTCCCCGAAAGGTGTCGTCCGTTCATCTTCCAAACGAAAGGATATTCCCTTTAGATACTTGAATCTCGCTATCCTTCCTAATCTTTGTCATTTATGAAGGATTTAAGAGTGTTGCGCTCTTTCTCCTAAACTTAACACTTACAAGGGTCTTCTGCACAACTCTTGCGCTCCTTCATCAAGTCTATAACTTAAGTGGTTTTCGGTCTCTTCTTAGCTTGCAGAGATCATGTGCATATATGTAATACCTCTCATGAGCTTAAAAAACTCCGTCCTCCAAGGGAATCATAACGACTAGGAGGGTCGACATTCATACATGAAACTATGCCCACAATCGACGAACTCGCAGTTTCTGGCTCTGGCTTAAGGCACCACGGGACAAAAGAATTTACGAGTATAAAAATGCGTCCAATTCATACAATTTCCTACTTTCCTAATTACACAATAAAGTAGACACAAAAGGGGTACAGTATAATTCATTAAGAAAACATATCCATCCCTGGAACATTCATAAGATATCCAACTTTAATTCACAGTACCACATAAATACACAAGATATGCAATTACTTATCTATTACAGGTGGTAACCAACTAACTGAATCTAGGTGTTCATCCTTCCACCCGACCATAGGCTCAGAGGTGTTCATTCTTAGCACTCTTCCCACCCCCGTTCCAAGCCATGATATCACCAGGGAACTCTCATAGTTCTCAAGGATTCTCTCTCTATTTCATCTTCTGCTCAGTTTCTGTTCTCTGTAAACTTTCAGAGATTTATTTCTTTGTTATGGCCCTGGGCGAGGTTTATCAGTTGCTTACTCTACATCAATATCGTGACCTTCTGTTCCTCATCTACTGGAGAGCTCCACGTATTCTCCTTAGATATTTTTATCTTATCTTTTCCTTAGGATGGTTCTCGACCCACCCTATTCCTTCTGTCAGAACGAAACTCGGGTCAGCTTGGTCTGTCATACCCAGTGGTACTTCAAGATGACATTCTGTAGTTATACCATGCTCCCATTCATGGGAGTGGTTGATAATTCAACCACTGGTCCTTTATTCATTAACGTGTTTCTCTCCTTAGGATCTGAAGGAGATTTATTATCCGCATCAATGGAAATTTGGGGTTATTTGATATAATGAACCCTCTCTTATAGTTTTCACATTCTTTCCTCTAGTGATATCATGGCCATTACTTTCAAGGCTTCACCCCCACAGTCCGTTATTGGCAACTCAAAAAATAATACATTTACACTATCCACATGCCTTAGCATGGTAATCCTATTTTATGATTAATTACAAGCTGGGGGAAACAAGGGTGTTACAATTCCCTCCTTCTTAAAGGAACACCATCCTCGGTGTTCTTTCTCAAAGGCACCTATCATGCCTTTCTCATTCAATTGTTTCAGAAATCTTGATCCTTCTTCCTCGGTCAGGCCCTTTTTCAGACTTTAAATCTTGGTCACCTGCTTTCAATAATTATTGGACAACAAGCACATTATCATAGTCTTATGAAAAAACATTGCATTAAATTTCTAGGAAAATTTCATAATCTTAGCACAATAATTATCTGCGTAGTTTGTGGATTTGTATCCGCATGGTTGTTTTGTTATCTAGGCTCATTTTTTTTTTCGTTGACATACCCATTGGGTGCATGATACCCATCAATAGTTTACAAGAACTATCAAGGTTTCATATTCCTTGCGGTCACTCACCCTCTAGGCCTAGGCTCAAGCATCCCCTTCTCTACTATATAGTCCTTTGGGTGATCCATCTTTCCTTGCCAAGGTTTTCTTTCACATGAAGAACTACCCATCGTGTGCATAATCCCAATAGTTTACAAGAACTATCATGGTCTCCTCTTTCTTGTGGTCACTCACCCTCCAGGCCTAGGCTCAGGAATCCCCTTCTCTGCTATACAGTCCCTCGGGTGATCCATCTTGCCTTGCTAAGGTTTTCTCGCACATAAATAATTCCAGAGACTCTATCGAGTCTTATAGTCGAGGCGTCCCTCAGAATTTCTCTATCGAGGCATCCCTTCGTCTTGTGTTACCTAAACAAAACATATTATAGGAGATCATGGCTTACCACAGGGTTCTCATGGCTCAGTAGTAGCCATTTTTCATTCTTTTACAGCTTGAGAGCCTTCTGGCTCAGCTAAAGTTAGGGACGAAGGTCACTCTCCTTCTCCTGGTGCCATAATAGATAGGGATGAAGGTTACTCTCCTTCTCCCAATACCATAATAGATAGGGACGAAGGTTAATCTCCTTCTCCCGGTACCATAATAGATAGGGATGAAGGTTACTCTCCTTCTCTCGGTACTGTAATAGATAGGGACAAAGGTTACTCTCCTTCTCCCGAGTCAGTCTCTATTTCATGCGATCGGATTATACTCTTTCTCATAGTTCTCCCTCGAACCTGAGAGCTCAGTTTCTCATCTCTGCACTTCTTCAAAGATCTTTCCCTTTCACTTGTATCACAGGTATACAGAAATTCATGAGACATCATAAATTTTTAAATTCAAAATTTTATTGTAAATCTGTCACCTACATATTTCAAATTCCATGTTTTATTTCCATATTTGTTCCGCATAGGAACCAAATTCATAATTATGGGACTTTCCTTCCCATAGCGGTTTGTCTGAGTAGAAAATTGGTCTTCCTTATGGACTTACAACGCTGCTATATCCAAGACCTCTATGCTTCCTGTACTTTCAACTTCAATCAGCCAAACAAATTGTTAGCTTTTCCATGCACATAAATTTTTATTGCACCTTTACAATGTCATCACAAACAATTTCAAAATTGTGCATACTAACAATCAAATTCACTTTCTCAAAAGAGAAATACTATGTGTTGCAGTTTGTCTCAATAGGAAATTCATCTTCCTTATGGGATTACAATACCACCATATCCAAGACCCATTTCCTCCCTACAATTCATTCTTTACATAGCCAAACAAACTATTAGTCTCTCATGCATCCATGTATATATATCTATATTCAAAACCATGCATACTAATAGTTCATCACAACTATATAAACATAAAAAGGGAATCCCATTGCTTTCCTATGCCTCATTTCAACGTACCAAACCTTTCAAAATGTAATTCAACATTTCAAAGGATTTTAACAAATGTGCCAATTATTCATGGCCACATTCATACCCAATGCAGTCTTTCATTGTTTTCAAGTTTGTCACATTTTATGACCGGTTCTTGGCCATGTTGTGTTGTAATTTAACCAACCTTTTCCTCATATGGCTTATTCATTTTATTTCATTCTTACAACAAGACCATACTTCCTGCTCTAGGCCGATCACGATCCCAAATAAGTACAGATGAACTCAAAAGTTTCACATGAATGCCTTTAAGCATTCCTTGATTGGTAAATGCATTCATGACATATTAGTTCATGAATTCTTCCAAAGGTTACAAGCAATGTTTACTACTAGAGGTTCATACCTCCATCATTCAGGTTCTCCTTCCTGAATCATACCTTACTTGGGTACCCAAGATATACAACTGCCTTTCAAAATCTCATGCATAACACTAATACAATAAAATATTTCATAAGGGGTTCTTACCAAATCCCTTCATACCTTATGCCACATATGCACGAATATATTTATATCGGTTCTTAGCTGCTAGCACCCTCTTTTTAATTTTTACCTCATCAACAGTGCTTTATGGGGACTTTTACAACCCTGTCCACAATATTTCAACCGTAGCCTTCTCATGGTCATCCTTTGCTTGAGGTTTCCCATCATTGGCAACTGTCTTCCTCAATAGCTCCAATTCCTTTCTATACATAGCATGCATCATCATAGTCATAATTTCATTAGTTGTAATATTAAACCAAATTCATGTATCATAACATTTGAATTCATAAAACATCTTCGAAATGTCCTAGCATATCTTTATTCACTTCATCACATTATCCTCAAATGTTTCCACAAGTGCAACACAAATAGATTTTGATTGTATCTTCATAAATACAATCCTTATCACTATGGTTTCAAAACCTTTTTACTTTCATTAGCGTACCATCTTTCTCATCCAAGAGAAAACATAATACTCAACAAGGAAAGAATTGAGGAATCTCCCCTTCTTCCAACTCTTTCTACACTGCCTGAGACTTTTTAGCCCAATTGAGTTATCTCTAAGGCCTCACTGCCTTTTCTTAATCATCGCTTCAACCAAGCCTATTCAGTTAAATGTACTCATTTATTCATTTAATCATACTCAGGGGGTTTACTTTCCTTTTACCAACTATATTGGTTTCCACAACTGCTCTTTTAATCCTAGAACTCTGTTAAACAATTTAGGGTTCTTAGCGTGATGAAAGTGTTCCTCCTTTTCTCCCCCTTTACTTATGAAATCTACTTCTTATTGTGATCTTTCTTCTCTTTTCCTGAGAAACCCCGGGTTAGGCTCATCCTAACTCTTAGGATACATCATCATGCTTTAATAGAAAAATATTTTTCCCACAATGAATCATGAACCTGTGCATCCTGCATGTTACAATTCGGTTATCAGAATGGTCAAGATTTGCTATTAGTATTCTATTCATTACATGATGTTTTTCAAAATGTAATCCAAGATTGGTATATATATATATATATATATATATATATATATATATATATATATATATATATATATATATATATATATATACCATATATATTCATATAATCGCCTGGCTCATTGCCTAATTCTTAGTAGTCATTAAGATTGTAACCTCGTTTTCCTGACAGAGTCTTCACACAATTCCTCCACAAGAACTCCTTCAACTTATCGAGAAACTTTCTTATTATATCCATCACTGTTTATTATGGCCTCAGGTGAGTTAGCTAGCAGTTTACCAAATATCCATGAGGAATATAAACACATCTTGGTCATGCCCAAGTGTATCCATACATATTAGTTTTAAACTTATCCCATCACGGTACATTCCTTGCACGTTTAATATCATTCATACCTAGCGGGTATTGAATATGAACTTCATATTGGAGCTCCACACAATGCATTAACCTATGCGCTCAAGCGATTAAACAGAGATAAAATTATTCATCATTACTGGCTTATTCTTGAACTTCATGTCATTCACACATGGACATATCCGACTTATATATCCTTTTCCCAAGGATCGTTCAATCATCCTTATGATCATGTATACATTCTAGGTGTATAAAAGTGGTGCATATCTTTTGAAATTTTACCTCATGCATTCGCTTGATGGTTTAATTTCATCATTAATGTCCTCTAGTTTGGGATTTTAGTCGCTACGGGACTAATCTGATCATATCTCATATTGATGTTGCCCTCTCTACAGGCCTGACAACCATGGTCCACTTTCCTCTTTGTCACAATAGCACGGAAAAGAATTCTCCTTGCCACCTGAGTATTACATAGGGTTTTACTCATATCAATTTTCTCTGGTCTTGAGGAGTTATATACTCCAAATTTAATATAAAGTAGTAACTATAACTGCCGGGGATCCTACCTGATCCTATCAGATTATTTTAAGCCCATAAAGGTATTAACCATTATATAATCTTCCATCATCAGTGCCTGAGGTTCCAAATACCCATGCTTAGAAGAAGTGTTACAAACAAAAGGGCATTCATCCTTCATTCTTTAGCTGCTCTTGATAGAACCCTACCACCTTCAACTATCCACATTCAAATATTATTATAAATGTTAATTAGCATATCCCTACTTGGTAAAGTAGTTATCACTTTGTCAAAGGAACAATATTTTCTTTTATCAACAAAATTCCCAAATTGGGTTCAATCTGATCCTTCTCCTCAAGGGTAATCACGGAACCAGCCACCCTCCTTCGCCATTCACCACATGGGCCCAAGAAGACAGAATGAACATAACCATTCTTTGTGCAATTTGCTTGTACACCCGGAGTAGAACATAAAAATTTCCTTTTCTTAAAGGACATAGTCTCTATTCATGGTTCTAGTTTGGAAGTGGAGCAGGAGTTTGACCTCTGAATCAAGGATCACCGATTTTGAAGCCCGAGCGACTCACGATACCACGATGGGGTCTTTGCTCTATAATTAGCCTTGACCCACGACTTACGGAGTGCGAGGTCTGAGTGCCACGTCCTTCCCTTTCTTGGGAATCTCTAAGTTTAGATACAGCCCCTTTTTCTAATAAAGCCCCTCCTTGGTGACCTTGGCGATAAGGTCATGCAAGCAAACAATTGTAGATGCGACCAAAGCGGTTTAAAGCAAACTATCTTCGGCCGCAATTCTCTCCTCCGGCCTCATGTGTATTTCTTCCAAACCATGGTTTTGGATTTAAACCCACCCTCAACTTTAATGTTCCTTCATCTGATCCCACAGTGCTAAAGGTTGTGATCTCAGATATTGGCCAGTTCTCTAATTTGTGGCTCAGATCTATCCCTTTAAGTTACTGGATCAGATTTGATCTCCTCAAATCATGTATTGATTTTTTTTACAAGGAATTTCGGACTTGAAATTCTCAAGTCAAAATTTCTCCTATTCTTATGTCGTCAATCTTTGGAGTCAACGATTTGCGGACATATGTCCTTCTCAATCAGTGGCTCTACCTCTGCTTCGGTGGTTTGACCTTTCAACTAGATAGCGATCAGCCTTTTCTTGATCAGCGATCGAGGATTTTCCGCCGAGATATAAGTGCCACAGAATCTCAAATCTCCAAACTTCATCCCTCTCTAAGTAAGTGGATTCCCTACTACATATGCTTGAATTAGATGGTTGAAACTTACTTCGAGTCTTTCAGAAATCTATAGATTTATGCCACCTATTCTCTTGATCGGTAGTATGTATTACTGCGGGACTTTGGCAGAATCCGATCTACACACATCTCTTGGATCAGCGGTCGATTCACCTCCCGGATGATCTGACAGCTTGGGGTGCCGGATCACGCGGCGTGACATTACCCAGTCAGTCTGATGACTTTTACTTTGGATGATCGGAAGGTTGATTGCCGGCTCTCCGATACATCTAGACTTCGGTCTCAAATCTCGGCTTGAAACTCTTGAACAAATTTCTCCGAAGATGCGTGATCCCGCATAGCCATAGTCCCTCTGGATTTGGCGGTCGAGATTCGCCCAGTCTGGGGTTTAGAGAATCTCAATTCTCCGTGAAATGTAATGTCCCCACCCTCTTAGAGAGGTAATGAGGAGACTGAGTGGCTTGGGCACCCCCACTATGTCATATTCTCACACTGAAGGGAGGAAAGTCAAAGAAGTTAAAAGTTATATTTTAAGTTGACTTGAAAGGGAAAGGATAAAGGAGTAATAGATAACAAGCAGGAAAGAATAGAGAAGATTAACCACAGGAGTTAACCTAACTCAGCAATTAGAAGGAAAAGTAAGTAAAAGGTAGGTGCACCTATTACTCATTCGGTTTTGGATTAGCGTGGCTAGCTCTTGAGCATTCCAGTTTGGGGTTCTTTGGCTACAAACCCGCCCAGCGAACAACTTCCGATTTAGTTGATTCCTCACCTTGTTCCACAGCTTGGTATAGGGGATGAAAGACTCACTCACACCATTCTAGTCTCATCCCATCTCCGCATAGCATAAGAAGGGAAGGAACATCAGTTTAGGGGATTTTCAGGGGTTATCATCATTCTGTTTGTCGCGGATGGACATCCTCGAGGCCATAGGGAAATCCTGTGATTGATCAGAATAGAGATCTGAGGAAGTCACAGCAGAGATCTGAGCACAGGCGCTTCTCCCGCAGTTCTCATAGCTTGATCTATATTCTTGGAGTTTAGAGAATTTGGAGGCCTCAGCTTCGCCTGAGGGCCAAACACACTAGAGTTTCAGTCATCGATGGAAGCACCATTGATTGGAAATTTAAGATCTTGATTAGAGAGGATCTTGATTGAGGAACTTTGGAGTTATCTTACCATACCAAATCATATTCTTGGAGAGTTTGGATAAACGATCTCCTTCGCCGAAGTCAAAACCGAAGCTAGAGTTTCAGTCATCCAGTGGGTCACACCATTGAGTGGAGAGTCCAGATCTCTGAGTTTGAGAGTGGATTTGAATATTTGGACATGTGGGTTTTCCTTACAGTTGCGCGATATATCATTTGGCATATTTCTTGGGATGATTGGACACTTTTGGTAGTAGGGAAAAATTATTCAGGGCTTCAACATTCTAGCAGGACATGGCACTTTCCGGCTTGGAGGTTGAGCATTAATACAACACAGATCTGCTTGATTTAGTCTTAATTTTATATCTAGCAGCACAGGCTCGGCTGGAGTGTTGAACGTTTTGTAGCATCTCTTAATCAGCTTGGCATGCGACCATATGGGGTTTATGCGGTCCGGCCATCTATTATGATGATCTTACATTGCTCCATATCAAAAGTCCAGGATCTTTAGCATTAGCCATACATCTTGAATATATTGTGATCTCCTTGTTTTGATGAATCTTGTATGCAGTTAAGAACTCAATAAATTAGTAGTATTTAGTGGAGGATTCCAAGAAAATTTGGCAGGATCATTACTGAGTCGAAATATGAGCCTCGATCTATGGCTTTGTGTGGAGAGATTGGTGCATGTAGAAGTATAGGGGAATTGCCATGGAGTGAAGGAAGATAAACAACAATGAAGCAGTGAAAGCCGAAAGCATTCCATTTCCTGTCGGTCCATCTTCCGGGTGTCCATCCATCCGGGCTCCATCCATTCCATCCATTCCATTCCATCCATTTCCATTCCATCCATTCCATTCCATTCCATGTCCATTGTCCATTCCTTTCCTGTCCATTCCATTCCGTCCATTCCATCCATGTCCGTCCATTCCTTCCTCCATCCACCATCCTCCATCCATTTCCATCCGACCTTTCCATTTCCTCCTTCCATCCTTCCTCCGTCCATCCGTCCTCCATCCATCCATCCTCCTCCATCCATCCGTCCATTCCATTTCCTTTCCATCCATCCATTCCTCCTTTCCATTTCCATTCCATTCCTTCCATTTCCATCCGTCCATCCATGCATTTCCATTCCTTCCATTTCCTTTCCTCCTTCCTTCCTTCCGTCCATTCCTCCGCCATCCATCCATCCATTTCCATCCATTTCCATTCCATGCCATCCATTTCCATTCCATTTCCATCCATCCACTCCTTCCTTGTCCATCCATCCATCCATCCATCCATCCGTCAGTCCTTCCTCCATTCCATCCATCCTTTCCTCCATCCATTTCCTTCCTTCCTCCATCCATTCCATTCCATCCATCCATTCCATTCCTGTCCATCTTCCTTCCGTCCGTCCATTCCATTCCGTCCATTCCATTCCATCCGTGTCCTTCCATCCATCCTCCATCCATCCGTCCTTCCGGCTCCATCCATTCCTTCCTCCATTCCTTCCGTCCATCCATTTCTCCCATCCATTCCTTTCCTTCCATCCGTCCGTCCTCTTTCCTCCCGTCCTCCATCCGTCCATTCCTTCCTTTCATTCCATTCCATTCCGTCCATCCATCCGTCCATTCCTCCTTCCTTCCATCCTCCTTTCCTCCGTCCCATTCCGATCCATGGTCAGATCATTTCCCTAAATTCCTCCATAGAGATTCAAGATCATTCAGAATCTCCTTCATCAAAGATCAAGCCGACTAGGGTTCAGTCTCGATGGGGCACACCATTTAGTGGAGAATTGGATCACGGAGTTTGAGAGTGGATTGGGAATTTGGACATCGGGTTTTCCTTACGGAGTTGCAGATCTATCATTTGGCATATTTCTCGGGATGATTGGACACTTTTGTAGTAAGGGAAAATTATTGGGGGCTTTAGCATTCTAGCAGGACGTCACTCGGCTTGGAAGTTGAGCATTAGTATGGCTCAAGTCTGCTTGATTTAGTCTTCATTGTATATCTAGCCTTTGGAGGCTCATTTTGTATTATCGAGGCATTTTGTAGCGGCTCATATCTATTGCTTATGCGACCATCTGAGGTTTAAGCCAGATCGACCATCTATTGTAATTGTTCTTGTTTTCTCATAATAAAAAGTTAGATCTTTACTTGTGCTTCTACAATATATTCAATATGTAGAATATATTGTGATCTCCATGTGTTGATGAATCTTATTACGCCAAAAACTCAATAAATTAGTAGTAGTTAATTGATTCCAGAAAGAATTTGGCAGGATCATTACATGAAACCTCGATGTGATTCACCTGGAGCTCGCGATATATTAACGTGTGTCCTCTCTAAATATATGGCCCTTGTATCCTTCGGGACTTTAGCCTTTGGAGATCTTAGATCTGATTTCCCTCACTCTTTGTTTCTCTCCGAGCAGTTTTATCCAGAGTCCATGATATGATGACATGTATTGTCCTCCCGCTTAGATCAATGGTTCCCGGTTGTTTCAACTGTTCAGGCTTCGTCGATTTCAAACTCTCCTCCTTTGTGTTTTCTCGGAGTTCTTCCTCCTAGAATTCACAATCTATCGCCACATGTCTACTCTGATCAACGGTCAGAGCCTTTGGCTCTTGTCTTCATCCTTCGGCTCTTTGGTACTTGATTTTCAAACTCTTATGTACCCATTTCTCCAGAGTTATTTTACCTAAAATACACGATCTCGAAACATATCCCTTGGTGATCAACGACCAGGATTTACTTCGGCCGTCTATCCTCCTCCTTGTCCACAAACCTACAAAGTTGATTTGTGGATCTTCATGCATATCAACCGTGTTGGGTTGATTGACTTCAAACCCGGGACTTAGCAAGTCGGCTCTCCGCATGCACTTTCAAGGGTTAGGCCTGCGTGCACTTTTGCTTGGGATCAACAAATGTTGTTCCTCGCTTTTTCCAGTTGGCGACCCAAATCAGTCTCTCTTCCTATGTGACTCTTCTTCAATTATGCGGATCAACGGATCGGTGGTCCAGTCTTTCCTGAAATGCTGATCCAGGTCATTGTTTCTCCTCCTCTGAGCTTTTTTTTTCTTCATTGACTTGGAAGATTTCAAATGTTTCAAGGTATTCAAACTTGATTTATAGCAGCGAGCCCACGATGTATGGAATTCTCAACTTCGTTCTCTCACGAGCTTCACGAACGAAACAGAAGTTTAAGCCGCACTGAACCTCATCTGCGCCAAAGCGCTAGTCTCTTGGAAGGCTTAGTCGCCAAGGAATTTCAAATTCCAAGTTACTCCTTGCATTAATAATCACGATTAGATGGGATGTTTGGTCCACAACCTTCCTTGATCAACGGTCTAGATTACATCACAACTTTAGGTTTCTTAATTTTAATCGCACCAACGCACGATTCTCCCATTTTGCACAAACCTCCATTAATCCCGATTCCGTGATGGTAAAGGTGGGTCCTGATAGATCCTTGGGTGTACGGTATAGATCACATCATGACTTCATGTTTTGGAGGATCTGTCCCCTTCGCGATGATTACCAACATCCGTCGATCTTGCAAAGACTGAAGAAGTCGAAGCGTTAACGCCTACGCCCCTTCCTCAAATATAACGGTCGCGATAGACCTTGGATCCTCCCAAATGGATCTCATCCGTTGATCTTCCAAATGAAAGGATATTCCCTTTCGATACTTGAATCTTGCTATCCTTCCTAAAGCTTCATCAATTATGAAGGATTTAAGAGCGTTACACTCTTTCTCCTGAACTTAACACATAGAGGGATCTTCCGAACAATTATTTTTCTCCTTCATCAAGTCTAGAACCGAAGTGGTTCCTGGGTTTTCTTTTCCTTCACCGGAGAGCACGTGCATATCGCACTAACTTCTGAGCTTAACAAACTCCATCCTCCAAGGGACTCAAGAATGACTAGGAGGTCGACATGCATACATGAAACTATGCCCACGGTCGTGTGAACTTCGTGGTCGTGGCTCTATCTTAAGCCACTACAGGGTGCAAGCATTTACGAGTATAAGAACATGTCCAATTCATACAATTTCTTACTTTCCTAATTACACAATAAAGTAGACACAAAAGGGGTACAATATAATTCATTAAGCAAACATATCCATCCCTACAGCATTCATAAGAACATAGTTACCAACTTAATGAAATTTGTGACCTCAAAGCGAGAACTCTAGCCCTTAAAACCCATATTTTGCATAAAAACATCAAAATCAACCCCCAAATCAAAAGGTGGTCTTGTCGGTAGCATCATTTTTTAAGCAGTCAAAATTACAACATTTCAAACATGGCCTTCAAAACTCCAATAGCCAGGTTCTCGAGAAAGAGCAGCAAATTGACACCTAAAAAGGATATTTACAATTTTTTTTTTTTTTCAAAAGTTAAATTTATGGATATTTTGAAATTTTATTTTTCCTTGATCGATTACCATTAAAACATAAACTACTCAAAATCAGCCATCAAATTGAAATGTATTGCTATCGGTGGCACCATTTTAAAATTGAATTATTAAAACAACATTTTTTTAAAGTGGTAATTGGAATCATAAACTCATAAAACAAAATCATCAAATCAACCCTTAAATGCTTTGGCACAAAATCTTAGTTTATCCTCCAAACACAACATAATACATAATGCCATGAAGACAATAGATTTAAAAATATATGTTCAAAACCCAAATTTGAAAAAAACAAAAAAAAAAAAAAAAAAAAAAAAAAAAAAAAAAAAAAAAAAAAAAAAAAAAAAAAAAAAAAAAAAAAAAAAAAAAAAAAATGTATATATTTATTTTTGAAAAACAAATGATAAAATCCGTAAAAACTAAAAAAACTAAAAAACAAAATGTGAAATAAAAACACACCAAAAAAAATATTAACAAAGACATTAAAATTAAAATTTAATTTATGGAATTAATAAAACAAATATATATATATATATATATATAAAACAAGTCATGGAAATAATTTTTAAAGATTTGTTTGGGACACGTATGACATTTGTATAACTCTATAAAATGTTAATCTTAAAAAAAATCTTTCAAATATATTTTCATGAAATATATGTCATTTAATATTTTTTCATGAAATATATGTCATTTAATATTTGAAAGATTTAATATATATACTCATATATATATATATATATATATATATATATATATATATATATATATATATATATATATATATATATATATATATATATGATTAAGATTAAAGTTATACCAGTGTAATTGTTTATATATATTTCATGCTGTAAATCTTACTACATTAATTTATGGAATAAATAAGCAATAAAAAAAAAAAAAAAAAAAAAAAAAAAAAAAAAAAAAAAAAAAAAAAAAAATTATATTGATTTATAAAGTAAATAAACAATAAAAAAAATTCATATGGTTAATGGATGGTTGTAAAAAGTTTTTATATTAATGAAAAAAAAAAAAAATCCTAATGCCAAAATCACTGCTTATAATAACCACGACCCTTTGAAAAAATATGTGAAGGAATATCCCAAAAGGAAACAAAACTTTGAATTGGGAAGTTCAATAGTATATATGCTCAATAGTAGAATCATATTAGAATTGGAAATATATATTATATTATATATAACTTCATATATTATATATATTATGTATTATATATTATATAGTTATATATAATATATATGTAATATATGATATATATAATATATAGATATATTATATATAATTTATATATATACATATATAAAGCTACATTCTGAGTCTCCATTAAGACAATTGTATTTGTGGAACAGCTCAGACGTGTAGGCAATAGATTTTTAATACAATCGAGAAGGTAAACCCGTATGTGGTTTGTCATATATATATAATATGGAGTGATGTGTCGGAATCATTTAGCCCATTAGGCAGGGCAGTCCATGGGCACCACAAGACACGGCCCTTGTCGCCCATGAAATTTGGTGATCTCATTATCATATAATCTTCCTATAATTTGTTGACTTTAGAAAAGATTTTGACATGGATTCAAGTAGGAAAAACCTTTGGAATGAGTTGGAAGAGATAAAATTTCCTCTAGAGTTGAGAAGTGCTGCAATAAGGATGTAAGAGAATGCTATTGCTAAGTTTAAAAACTTGATGGATGGTCAAAGAGATTAACTACAATGTCAGTCAAACAAGGTTGTCCCTTGTCCCCTACCCTTTTAGCATACATTGATAAATTAGAATGCTTGGAAAAGCGGTTGTGTTGGCCCTAATCTCTTTGGTATAGTCATCAATCTTCTTCTTTATGCGATGATATTGTTCTTGTAGGAGTCCCCATGATCTTGAAAACCAACTAAGAATCATGGGATTTTGCTCCAATATAGATTATATTAATATTGATATTACTAAGGTCATGATTATTAAAATCCAATAAGATCCCTTATGATACCTTGTTATGTGACAACAACAACTTGGAGGAAGTGACCATACAAATATCTTGAATTGATATTCACTACAAGCAATTGGAATTATAACATTGAGAAAAAAAGATTATTGGGGGATGGAAAGCTTATTATGGGCTTAGAAACAATTGTAATTAAATTTGAAATTTGGAGTTAGGATAAGAAGAAACTCCTCTTTGAGACTCTTGTTACACCTATTATTCTTTATGGATGTGAAGTCTAGGGTTGTAGTATCTCTCGTCGAATCCTGGAGAAAGATAGAAACAAATACAAAAAGAATTTTATAACCTATAATCTCAAGTAAAGGAAATACACCCCTCCATTTGAGCATGGCTATGACTAGATACCCTAATGTGTATAATAACAAGTTAAACAACATGGAAGACAAGAGGCTACCTAAAATTGCTTCCAAAATCAAGTCCTGTCACCATCGACTCAAGCGAGGATAGGGGTGTATTTCCTTTAATTTTTAGAGATTATAGGTTATAAAATTCTTTTGTATTTGCTCTATCTTTATAGGTTATAAAATTCTTTTGTATTTGCTCTATCTTTCTCCAGGATTCACGAGAGATACTACAACCCTAGACTTCACATCCATAAAGAATAATAGGTGTAACAAGAGTCTCAAAGAGGAGTTTCTTCTTATCCCAACTCCAAATTTCAGCTGAATTACAATTGTTTTCAAGCCCATAATAAGCTTTCCATCCCCCAATAATCTTTTTCTCAATGTTATAATTCCAATTAAGCTTGTAGTGAATATCAATTCCAAGATATTTGTATGAAGTCACTTCCTCCAAGTTGTTGTTGTCACATAACAAGGTATCATAAGGGATCTTATTGGATTTAATAATCATGACCTTAGTCTTATCAGTATTAACAGTCATACCCATATTGGAGCAAAAATCCTTAAGGATTCTTAGTTGGTTTTCAAGATCATGGGGACTCCTTGCCATAAGAACAATATCATCGGCATAAAGAAGAAGATTGATGACTATACCAGTGACAGTAGGGCCAACACAACCTGCTTTTTCCAAGCATTCTTCTAATTTATCAATGTATATGCCAAAAAGGGTAGGGGACAAGGGACAACCTTGTTTGACTATGATATTGTAGTTGATCTCTTTTGACCATCCATCAGTGTTTTTAAACTTAGCAATAGCATTCTCATACATCCTTATTGCAGCAGCCCTCAACTCGAGAGGCACTTTTATCTCTTCCAACCTATTCCAAAGGTTTTTCCTACGAACCATGTCAAAATCTTTTCTAAAGTCAACAAAACAATAAAAAAGATTGGAGGCGATGCCGAGAATCGCCCCAGCCCCCATGCGGACAAGGGCCAGGTCTTGTGGGTGCCCATGGGACCTGGCCCTTGCCCACGTGGGGGTTGGGCCGATTCCCGACATCACCTCCATATTATATATATATATGACAAACCACATACGGGTTTACCTTCTCGATTGTATTAAAAATCTATTGCCTACACGTCTGAGCTGTTCCACAAATACAATTGTCTTAATGGAGACTCATAACAGTTATAAGTTATGCATATATATAATTATATATAATATATCGATATATTATATATAACTATATATTATATATATAGTTATATATAACTATATATAATATATAATATATAATATATAATATATAGTTATATATAATATATTATATATTTCCAATTCTAATATGATTCTACTATTGAGCATATATACTATTGAACTTCCCAATTCAAAGTTTTGTTTTTGGGATATTCTTCACATATTTTTTCATTAATATAAAAACTCTTTTACAACTATTTATATATTTTTTCATTAATATAAAAACTTTTTTACAACCATTCATTAACATATGAATTTTTTTTATTGCTTATTTACTTTATAAATCAATATAATTTTTCATTATTAAAAAAAACTCTCTTACAACCATTCCTAAATATACAATGATTTTTTTATTGCTTATTTATTCCATAAATTAATGTAGTAAGATGCATAGCATGAAATATATAAAAACAATTACAGTGGTAT
>SNQJ01S0030991.1:14147-30919 GCA_010110895.2 Picea sitchensis | reverse complement strand
TCATGTTCAAGAGCGACGCTTACTGCCATTAATATGAATACGAAAACACATCCCTTTCCCAAAATTTCCCCCACCATTTCTGGCGAGTACCTCTTTATTTTTACACAAGCTTGAGGAGGATAACATATGCTTGTTGATGTAAGATCATCCTTTGGATGAGTCCCTCAGAGTATATTTAACGAAGCCTAGGAAGGAGTGGTTCGGTCCCATTGTGGGTCTTTAGATGTTTGTTTAACAAGTCCAAGGATAGAAAACTCATGGGTTTTTCATTTTTTGAGAGTTTGAAAAACACTTAAAGAGAACTCTCCCAGTTCCTTTTTCGTAAAAGAGTTTGACGAGACCGAAAAAGTGATAAACTATTTTCCGTCGAACTTTTTCTTCAAATACTTTAACGAGCATGAAAAGAACAAGATTGCCCGACAATCTTTTCGTTTTTATGGAGCGTGAAAAGAGCTTAAAGGATAGTCCTTTACGTTTGTCATTTTTGTGTTACCATGACGAGTACGAAAAGATGAGAAAAAGTATACTCGGTTACGTTCTCATATATTTTCGAGCACGAGAACGAACGAAGACTGAGCTCGAGGGTTTTTCTAAAAAACCCTAAAAAAGTAGTCGTACATGCGACATAAAGAAAAAACACCCACACCCCCTCGTTAGGTCTTTGAAGTTGCTATATCTATGAAAAACCACACTCATAAGGCTATTAGGGTATTAGGTTTTATAAACAAAGCAATAAAAATAATGTAAAACGTCAATAAAAAATAGTAAAAAGTGAATAAATATGGGTGAAAAGGACTTTTTACCATTTCATTGTTACTTTGCCCAAAAACTTGTCCAACATACCTCATTTTCCCCCAAATTTCTTTGCTCGATTGCAGGAGGCACAAGCGATCATTTGGCGAATGGTTTCAGCCAACGAGGTAATCTCTTGATTCTCTAACTTTTCTATGGTTTATTTTTGGTTTTTATTGGAAATGTTTTGGGTTTTGAGTCCATTTTAGGGTCGGAACATGCACTCAATCATTCTCGCAGGTGGGCCATGCAGGACCTACGAGAATGTCGCACTGTGCAAAAGGTCCACCTACGAGGGCCGAAAAATGGATTTTAAAGTGAGGTTTTTCTTAATAAAAATTATGCAAGAGTTTAAAACAAGTTGCTAACTCCCCTCTCATGGCTCTTTTGCAGGTGTTTGACCATCACAATGTTGGAATGGAGAGAAAGAGAACATGAGGAGGATGATGCCATTGCCAGGAATGACTCGGGTACAGTCGCTGCCCTTCGGGACTGTGGGCTCTTGAAATTTTTCAGGATTTCGGGCACGAGAGCCCAACTCAGGTTGTTGGAATACTTGGTCCACATGTGGGACATGGATCAACAATTATTTCATGTTGGAGTCCATACGCTGACACTAGATATCGAGGATATCTATTTTCTAACGGGGTTGTCATGGCGTGGATACCATGCTACTTTGGTCGGAGGTAAAGGTGGCAAACTCCCTATGAGCGAGTATTGTCGCCAATATTGTGTTCCCGAGGTCGAAAGAAGAAAGGGTAAGGTTTCCATTTGGGGGGTCCAAGATCTGACCCTACGGATTATCTTGTTTACTATTGCACGCATGGCTGGGAGCGCGTCTCTGCACATGGTTCTCTAGAGATATTTCCAATACGCCATAGAGTGCATAGAGCCTCGGGTTTTCAACTGGTCGGATGCAGTTCTTCATAGTATGAAGAAACAATTGACGAAGTGCAGAAAGGGTGACTTGAAGCAGTTTGGGTATGGGTCAATTTTGGTGTCATTCTTCCTCAAGAGGGTCCCACTGCTGCGACTACAGGTTGATTGGGGTTTACCGGCCCCACAGGATTCGAGGATGATGAGGTGGTGTAACCTCATGGCTCAACACGTAGTAGGGCCTATAATCAAGTATAATGATTCATTTTTTGACTGGTTGAGGCCCCAGATGCTGATGATCGACGACTACGCATATGATGGTTTGGATTTTCGAGGGGATATGGATTTGGCCCTGCCCGAGGATGCTCAGTGGGGTGACTTAGGTAAGAAGTACAGATTTTGTTCTATTTAAATGTTTTTGCAAATTTTATCGTATGAAATGTTTTTATGTTTATCCAAGAACTAATCCAAAAGTTTCTTTTTGATGACACAGATGTGGGGCCATATCGACCTCTAGGAACATCTCCCATTCAAAGGCAAGGAGAAGTGGCTCTAGTGGTGAGATGGGATGCCGAAGACTACGAGGCAGTGGAACAAAACTTAGAGGGGTTGACCGCAGATGTCCCAGATATTACTATTGGGGAGATCCCGAGATGTTACCAGTGCCATACTGTGGGCCTGTCCAAGTCTCTCAGTTGACTGCTCCATAGGGTAGCCCGAGAAGTTGTGTGTTATCGTGAGAGTCATCCGTGATGCTATTTTGTAGAAGCTATGGGCTTCGTATTTTGAGATTTTGATCCTTGGACAGAAAATTTTTGTAAAAACTTTTGATCATTATATACATATATACGGCTTCTATCAGTTTATTTTGTGTTGTGTTATACATGTAATGTGTGATTGGTTTATAAATGTCCCAAATGTATATCTAACACATAGTTAGCTAATGCATCAGTCAATGTATTTAGACATCTAGGAATGTGCTGATATTCGATATAATCAAAATAACGTTCCAAGAGGCAAATTCGTAAATATAGCCGTAATAAAGTAGGACTTCGGATATCATAGACATTACTTAACTGTAGTACTACTAGCTGTGAATCAAGTCGTATAACTAGGTGGCGGATATCAAGCGAAATAACATCAATCAACAATTCAATGATGACATTATATTATGCAATATTATTGGTCACACGACCGAGGCACACACCTTGTAGACTGATAAGTTCGTTTGTAGGGGCGTAAATTGCCCATGCAACAGAAGAGAGGTTCTGAGTACTACTGCTAGCACCATCGGCGAAGCCAATGTGGGGTGGAGAAGACTCCAACATATGAAAACCAAGCACAACGCAAGATAAGTGGTCGAGGGCAGAGACCAAATAACGAAAAAGCATACTAAAGTAACAAAAAGTATGATACAATAAAATACAAGCACTCATGCACAGGTGATCTTAAGCATAGTACTTCTTTAAGTACAACCCATTTCTGGGTTCACTCAAAGGTATACCATCATAGTCCACCAACTTGTAAGCTCCTTTCTCCAAAACTCTCCTGATGATATAAGGACCTTGCCACATAACTTCAAATTTTCCGGCTCCTAGCATATCTTGATCTTGTTCGTAAAGGAGAACCAGATCACCTTTGGAGAAAACGCATGGCTTGACATGTTTGTCATTTTGGGATTTGACATGTTTCTTCTTGGCTTCTATAACTAGGGTGGCGTCATGACGGGTTTCATCTAATTGCATGAGATACAATAGACGTTCTTCTTCGACAAAAGTGTTTGGGAGAAGTTCAACGACTAGTTTTAGGGAGGGTATCTCACATTCAATCGACAAGATGGCTTCTAGACCAGAGACTAACTAGAATGGTGTAAACCCAGTAGCAGACTTAACGAATGTCCGGTAAGCCCACAATGCTGAAAACAACATCATGTGCCAACTCGTTTTGTGAATCCCTATCATTCATCAAAGCATGGTAATGAGGATTTTGTTTATTGATTCAACTTGGTCGTTGGATTGTGGGTAATAGGGTGTTGAGTTTTCATGGTGAAGACCCAAATTTTCAGTGAGTTCAGACATCATGAAGTTTCTAAAGTGGCTACCGTGGTCAGTAGCGATAGCTTGAGGAACACCAAACCGATCAATTATGTGATTGAATATAAATAATGATGTAGTCCTTCCGGTATTGTCAAATGTTGGCATCACCTCGACCCATTTCATAAAATAATCTATTTCTACAATAATGTATCCATGCCCCTCGACCGAGTGAGGGTGACATGTCATGAAATCGATACCTGATTTCGCAAAAGGACCAATGGAGACCATAGGGTGTAGAGGAGCAGGGTGTGATCGTATTTTATTGTTGTAGGTTTGGCAAGCGTGGCATTTTTGGACGACAATTATACAATCGTTGAATAAAGAAGGCCAAAAATACCTTGCTCGTAAGATCTTCTGGGAAGTAGCATACCCAAACATGTGACCACCAYAGGCTCTATAATGGCAGTTATTTAGGGCTTTCTCGTCTTCGTCAAATGTGAGGCAGCATCTAAAAACAAAGTCAATCCCACAATGATAAAGAGTATCACCGAGGATAATATACTGACGGGTTTGGTAGTGTATTTGACGATGGTCAGTGCTAGACAAATTGGGCTGGAAAGTCTAGGTTTGGAGATATATGATGATATATCCATACCAAAGGTCGTCAAAATTGATCAAGAAAAGGTATTCATCAGGTAATGAATCGTCTGTTACATTTTCCATCTCAGAGCAGGGAAGGTTGCATATCAACTCAGAAAACACCAAGGATTTCTTGGACTTAGCGTGTTCGAATTCTAAGTCAAAATCCTGGAGTATTACGATCCATTTGGAGTATTTTCCCCCTAGAAATTGGCATGTAAGAATGTGCTTCATAGGGTTGCAGTTAGAAATTACCGTAGTCTTGCGGGAAAGGATATAGTGCCGGAAATGTTGAACAACCTGGAAGACTGCCAAGGACAGTTTTTCAACACGTAAATACTTGGTTTCGGTAGTCATGAGACTTCGACTCAAGTAATAGATGACATGTTCATCATGAGAATCATCCTCCTGGATGAGAACCATAGCGATGGTATGGTCTGAGGCTGCAAGGTAAAGGAAATAAGCCCGACTGTAATCAGGTGGGAAGAGTAGTGGGGTACGTGTCAAAGACAGTTTCAAAGATTTGAAAGCTTTGTTGGTAGTGGTATCCCATACAAACTCAAAACCTTTCTTGAGCAGTCACGCAAATCCAAGAGTTAGCTCAACATAGTTCAGGATGAAACAACAGAGAAAGTTTGTCTTCCCTTGCAAACTTTGTAATTGGCGAAGTGAGGAAGGAGGAGGAAGATTGAGAATCACCTCAACCTTCAAAGGATCTACCTTGATCCCTTGACATGAAACAATAAATCCCAGAAGTCGGCCAGATTCTATGCAAAAAACACATTTGTGGGGATTTAAGCATATATGGTAAAACCGACATCGAAGGAAAATGGCACGGAGGTGTATTGGATGATTAAGTCATCGAGATATGGCTGCACCATGTGCTTTATATCATGAAAGGCGTAAGACATAGCACGTTGAAAAGTTTCACTGACATTCTTTAAACCAAATGGAAGTTTCTAGTAGGCAAAAGTGCCCCAAGGACAAATAAAAGCTGTCTAGTGTTGGTCCGTGGGTATGATATTGATTTAATTATATCTAGAGAAACCATCCATCCGAGAGAATATTTCACTTCCAACACAATCGTTGACGATCTGGTCAATGAAGGGGGTAGGAAATTTGTCTTTAGGACAAGCTTTGTTAATGTCCCTATAATCAACACACACAGAGATTGTGCCTTGTTTCTTGTCAATCAAAACAAGATTGGAAACCCAGTCAGTTAGAGCCACAGGGTAAATAAAGCCAGCTTTGAGAAGTTTCTCAACTTCAAGCTTGATAGAGACTGCTTTACGTGGGTGGACTGGACGGGTTTAGCGCTCGGGTATGTCTTAATCTCATGTACCACAATGTCGGGGTCAATCCCCAACATTTCTTCATAGCTCCATGTGAAGACGTCACAAAATTCTTGGAAAAGAGACTTGTAGGTGACAACTTTGTCATGGGAACACGAAGCTCCGATATGCACATTTTCCACAACTCCAGTTTTTATGGATATGTCAAGGGGGATGGTGGGTGAGATATTACTTAAGTTCCATTTGTAGAACATACCGTGTGTAGACTCAGGAACGCTAGAAATGATGACAATATTCGACAGGGTCGAGAGTCATTAGTAACCCTTGATGGTGCATTGTTCCAGGAAGAGGATGGAACGATGATGTCCATTGTCCCAAGGGGTATCTTCCATGGACATAGCAGACATAATCATCTCGTCTATAGGAAAAATGGCGTGGAATGGTTCCAGAGATAAAGCACCAAGAGAGGGGGTAGAAGGGGTTTCTGATTGAATGGCTTGATAAGAGGATTTGACCAGACTCAAAGGCATTTCATTGTCATAACGAAGATGATCGCCGGGGTTGGGTGCGATCCACATGTTGTAAGGCGTAGGGGTTTCATGAACAGAGGTGGAGATCATGTTGATCGAGGTGAAAACCGGATGTGGAACATCGGTTGGTGGAATGGGGAAAGTAACCATCAAAGAGGAATCTTTAAGAAGACTGACATTGACATTCTCATATAAGGGGGGGGGGTTTGCAATGAAAGTTACATTGCCGGTACGTGCATCATAGTGAAAGAAGGCCAATTGGTCTATGGTAACTACTTTTCCTTGATGTGGGAAACACATGACACGGAAAAGAGTGGACACAACTACACACATGGAATCGATCCATCTATGACCAAGTAGAAGGTTGTAATCGAGAGGAGCGTCAAAGACCTCCACTTCAACGTTGACTGTTTTTCCTTCTAACGTAATAGGCAATGAAGGGAGGACACCATAAGGCTTAAAACTAGAGCCATTGAAGGCTTTGAGCGTGTTGTGGGATTCACTCAAAGGAGGAGAGATGATGAATTTCCAACAGGTAATAGACATGACAAATGTTGAGGCACCCTCATCAATAACTGTTCTACAAATGCTTTTGTCGGAGATAATAACTTGTATTTGGAATGCGAGTTGAGGGGGCAACCTTGGAATGTGATATTCCAAGTCAAAAATTATTAAATTTGTATCTGTAGGGTAGATTCCACCAATAGCTTTCAACAGTGCCTTCCATTGTATAGGACAACTCTGAAGGACTTCGAGGGATGACATCGCGGATGGTGCTTGGGCCAGATCTTCGACAATACTATAGTTATGGGCAGCACGTGCATGAGGATTGAAGGAAGATTTTTGAACAACACTCTTAGGGGAAGGGCGAAGAACTGTATCTAGGCTTGGTCGTTCGAGATGAAGATGACCGTTGGTAGGTGGAGTCATGTGATATGGTTGGACCAATGAAGGAGGTATTGCATCAACCTTATCTTTGGAGGAAGAATAATCTTTGGCTCGAGTGGTAAGTGTGATGCCATTCTTCTTTGAATCACCTGTACACATTAAGACATAGGATGTATTGGAGGGGGAAGGTTGGTCATGAATGACCAATTGGGCCTATTGTTGAGAAGGGAAGGGTTGTGACAACATGGCCGGAGTGGGGGGTTTCAGGGTCCCTTGAAGGAACTTAGTAACCTCAKATCGTCATGGAAAATCCTTAGTGTATTGATCATCACTACAGATACGACAAGGGTATCGGGGTTTGCTCTTATCCCTATAGTCAACAGGTGGTGTTTTGGTTTTCTCAGTTTGCGGATTATTTTTATCCTCCTTGTTCTTACCCTTTCCTTTTTTGGATTTATTTTTTTCGATGGGGGTAGATTGAACAGAGTTTAACTCAGAATTTTTGCTTGTGGGAGGGGTAGGAGATGGGGAATTTTGAACATTAGAAGAAATGGATTTGGGGTTGTTTCTAGAGGTTTGGATGTAGTGAGGTTGGGCATGGAAAGTGCCAATCACTCCCTCAGCTGCATGAGAAGTAGCAGGAGTAGTTGAAGTAGTAGAAGTAGAAGGATGAGGTGCGTTAGGGAGTAAGTCGTAAAGAGTACCCGTTTTGGAGTAAACGAGGTCGAGGTATTGAGCACGACTGATTTCCTGTTCTTATGTGACAAATCCACCCATGGTGATGTCATTCATGAATGATTTCGTGAACCACTGTGCCAACAAATGATTGGGAAGTTCGAGTTTGATGAGACGTCGTCTCCGTCACCACTCATGAATGTGATCAGAGATATGAGTGGCTTTGGTTTGTTTGAAAGAACTCAAAATTTCTGTTCCCATTTCGTAGTAGATCGGTAAATGGTAGTGGGTGAGGAAATCCATAGTGAGGTTGTTGAAGTCGGCGAAGAATCCTTGTGGTAATTCTATATACCACTTCACGACAGAACCTGTGAGGGTCCAGTGAAAAAGGTGTAAACGAATAGAGTCATCCATCAAGGAGTTGGATGAGAACTAAAGGTGAAAAGTCATTACATGATTGTTCAAGTCCTCTCCCAGTTTACCATCGAATTTAGAGATGTCAAATGGTATTTTGGCCGGTATGGCGGGCCATTGAGGAGAGTGACGGATCAGATCATTTAAAATTCTCAACAGATCAGGGAGATCTAGGGTGGCTAAGAAGGGTAACTATCTATTCACATGTGGGTACTGGTGACTTTGGGGAGGGAGTCCCGTCAGTAGACCAGTGGGACCATAAGAAGTTTGCATATAATGCGAAGATCTGGGAAGATTCGGTTGTTGGTGTGGAGGAAAGTAATTCATAGGGTTGTACCCTTGAACAGGGGCGTGGGGTTGAGCGTTCGAGCCCCAAATATGATTGGACGTGCCTGGATATGGTTGGCTTGTATTAGGGGGTATGAAGGAGCTAGCTTGAGGCTGTTGCTCCCCAGTCGAGGGAGGATTATGTTGAATAAGATAATTCCAATACTGGGCCAAGGATGGAGGTATGTTTTGTCCATAGGGTGGGGTCAGTGGGGGTTTTCCTCCAATCAGAGGTTGCATCCCAATTGGGATTTGTCCTGCAAAAGGGGATTGGGTTTGGCCTCCTTGGTGAAATTGTCCACCTACAGGAATCTGGTAATTAGGTGTGAAAGACGGGATGGTGCCACTAGGGTTGGTGCCTTCGATAGAGAATAGAAGAGGTCCTCTGAAAGGGGGTCGAGGAAGTGTCGGAATGAAATCGGGAATGAGATGGTTCCTAGAAGGAGTGGAAACACCAAGAGTCTTGGATGAGATTTGTGTAGAAGCGAGAATAAAAGCATTCAACGCATGATATCCGGATGGAAGTGTTGGGGTGAATCTGGGTGAAAGCGGTGTGCCAATGGGGGATTGTCTAGCCACTGTAATCCCGGTATGAGGATTCATAGTATCTGGGACCATTGTGTAATGGAACATTTGTAGAGGGATAGTCAAGATGTGGTTAGCTGGCAGAGCGTCTAAACTAGGAAAATAATAGGTAGTAGTAAAAGGTATTGCATCTGGATCAGATGTTTCGGGTAGCTCAGGTGTGACAGTGATATCAACGCCTGCTCCTAAGCCAAAGAGATCCCGTCTAAAAATGCCTAGTCCAAAAAGGATCTTGACCCTTAGGTCCTATAAAAGGTCTAGTTGGTAATCCAAAAGACTGAACAACTATATCTCCGGAAGAATTCACTCGAACAATACATCTCTCGAAGTCAGGAGGAAGTCAAAAGTCCTCTCGAGAATTGGTAATTCAGAACCGCTCTAAAGAGTTAGTTCTTTCCACTTGTGGAGTGGCAACGTCTTGGAATTCACTCTGTTGAGGAGAGCCCTCTGGTGAGTTGGTAAGCAAGGGTTGAGAACCTTCCAGATATTCTGGGGGTAGGCCTTGCATTCTACGTGAACGGCATGGAGGGTCAATTGTGATCGAGTTAGAATCTTATGAAATAAATTCTATGGCCAACTTGGGTAAACAAACAACACGCGCTAGTAAAATCTAGGAAGAAAAACCAAGCAAACAAGACCTTCCAATTCTGAAGTCACTAGTTGGTGATGAAATCCAATGTTACGATGACGAGACAAGAAGGGGTTGGGCCAGGGTGGAAAAGTTACGTTGACGACCTGCTTAACAGACTTACACCCTGGTGCAATCTCCCACACACAATCGTGGGTATACCCTCCAAGGAGCCCGAGTGAGTTTGTCCAACGTTGATTCTAGGTACCGTGAAGACTTACCCCTTCACAATCACCTTGTGTAAGACCCTAAGAATATAGGCTACTAAGGTTACCACCAACAATAATGATGCCCAGGGGAATAGTCGATAGTCTAATCCACACACAAGGGCAGGGTATCTAGCTCGAAATCATCTTGAGAGGCTTCCACTCATCATTGTGGGTATACCTTCAAGTGACCCCCATAATACGTGCAATCTCTATGCTGAGATCAACAAAGCAGGGTGAGTAACTCTGTCAATCTGAATGTGACCTCAGGTTTGACCCTTGTGTGAGAAGGGCTTCCTAGGACAAAATGTTGCAAATGGAATTTGACAATCCTTATCACAAGATACTATTGTGTGTTTTGTGCTTTGGAGAGTGTGTCTCACTGCGTATTCCAAAGCTCTAGCTTAGCTAATGTTGGTGTAAAAGAGCCCTAGAAAAAGTTACTAGTTGAATTTTAAAGTTGCACAATATTATTAAAGGCTGTTGTTACACAAAAAGGAGATGGAAATGAAACCGATGTTGTGTGAGAGTTTGACCCAAAAATGCGTAAATAGGGATGAATGATACAAATTTTGTTAGATGAATCCTATTTATAGGAGGGAAAGAGGAGTTTTCTAGAACAATGTGAACTACGATGTATGATCTTCTCTAAAATGTAATATCAAACAATCATGAACAATGAAAATTCCTTATTTGTTGTCTTTCAATACTTGAATGCGCATATTTTTCGAGTAAAAGGTTGCTTGAAAAAAAATAAAAATGTCTTTAATTTTTTATTAGAAACCAAGCAACAAGGATGGAACTAAGAAAAAGTAAGCAACCAACGAAAAAGAAATACACAACAAACACCCAAATCGATCTTTCAATCAAGATAAAAATAACAAACTGACAAGACCAGTCTCTTCAAATGCACATGGGTAACAATTTTCCAAGTAGTAAGCAATTGAAAAGGACAATTAATCTCAACTTTTAATCCAATCAAAGGCTCCCGAACAAAAAAGCACTCAGATATGAGAATCAAATATTATATCCTTGTTAAGAAAAGGTCAAGAGGTAAAAATTGAGAAAACATGATCAAGAAGAGCTTTCAATTTCTGAAAACTAATCATTCACAAGATTTGGAGTCAAGAAACATTCAATCACTGGCCAGGGAAGTTCTTTCTAGACACACCAACCAATCTGGGCATCTGAAGACACAAAAGACTTAATCCAAAATTTTTACAAGTGAGTTCATAGTCTGACAGTGGGGTACAGTGCGAGAATTAAGGATTCTCATAGGCTAGACACGAGCAGGTTGTGAGAATTTCTCACTGAACTAAACACTAGGGTGTGAAATTTAGTGATTCTCGCAGACTACAGAGAGGTGCAGTGTGAGAAGGTCTGTAATCAAGAAAATTTTCGAAAAATGGCAGAAATTTTGAGGGAACTTATGGATCCAGGGAGTCTGTGAGGATCTCCTCAAGACTCAGAGATTGATTGGGAATGAAAAGGGGTAGGTCAAGAGAAAATGTCCAGGTAAAAACCACCAAAATGGGTTGTATCCCTAGTGGAGTCACCAATTTTGTTATTGGATAAATCAGTAGGTGCGGACACTGACAAATATCCATAGATCCACCTAGATCTAGAACAAAACAAGACAGGACATGAATATTTCTCTAAGTTGCAGTCATTGAATCTACCACTAAGGAGGAATGAGTGACATACCTTTATATCGCTTCCTTAGGTCTCTGTTTTTCCTTCTTCGCTCCAGTGCTCTTGTGAAATTAGGTCCAAGACAACACAAACCAACCAAAGTGAAGATAGAAAAGTACATTCAATGTCAACCTATGTATATGATCAAGGATTTATGCAATAAAATAAGAGTGATTTTATGGGAAAGGGACATGCCACTATATTATATTAAATGAAAGTAGAGGATACAACCAGATCACCTTGATGTCGCAAGCTTCCTTTCAGTGACACTTGGTTCCAACACACACACTTGCTCTATGTTTGCATGAAGAAGATCCAGTACAACTTGATAGACCAAATAGAGTCTTCATGCTTCTATCCAAGTAGATTTCTCCACACAATTATTTCACCAATTCTTCATTCAATCTTGCTTAACCTTTTCCATGAGAAACCTTTCAATATATAGGAGAAGGAGAGATGGTTAAATGGATGAGGATGATCCCACTAAATATGAGAAGTCAGTAGGATGCCAACCATGCGAATGCCAACTCATTTTCTAGAATACTCCCTTCTAGAACCTTCATGACCTCTTCTCTTTTCCAAGCTTTGAAACAGGTTCAAACCCTACATATAGAGCAGACTACGAAAAGCTCACACCCTAAGTTTGGGCATCCTACCAGAATAAAGTATTTCCGCACCCTGTAATATAGGCAACCTGCAAACTTATCTTAAAATTTTTTTTTTTGGAAGAAGACAACAGTCAATTCTCTCAAGCAAAAATTCCTTGTGGGAGCCTGAATACATCACTTGTAGAGACATCACCAGAGTGACCAAAATCATGTGTAACAAGATTGTAATCGACCAACAACCCTTCGCCTGCCATTATTGTTTTCACCACACATACAAATATCCTATTACCTTCACGCTCCTAAAAAATGCAATTGGGTTCCTTTCTTGTCGTCCCAGACCTTGTACTGTTTATAAGACCTGCAATATTCCCTGATGCCTTTGGCCTTCCTTCAATATACATAGTCACTCCTTTATTTTTATTATTGCCTTTCAGCTGTATATAATTTGTGTCGAGTGCGTATCTCTGCATACTAGGCATATATTGGACTAGCCTCAATCATAGTCCATAAGTGTAACATGGTCCAACATAATCAAACAATTCAACTAATCTGCCATATTTTACCTTTATGCCATCCATGTAGAATAAATCAAGGCCATGGATGGATGACAGAGCAATGCGATACATCCTCTCATTAACACAGAAGTTGATGTGCAACTCTGGCAGTTCCTTGGGTACCCACTGTTTAAGTAGGTGTTTGTACCTCAAGGGAATCTCGATGTCACCTATGCTCTCATCGTCATAAGAGCATGATCCTCCTTCAACAAGAATGAATTTCATGCGCCTACCAGACTTTCTTCTGACCTTTTCACCTCTAGTTGATTTCTCCTTGTAACATGTGTTGGATATTTTTTCCCTTGTCCCTCTTGAAATTTCATCACTCGAGCTGGATGATAGGTCTGATAGATACATATTTGGTTGTACCTACACTCCATCGAGGGAGAAGGAAACGTTAGGCCAGTGATATTCATATTAAAGTATAGCTAAAGATAAAGATTGAAATTATAACTTGAGATGTAAGACTTTTGCATCTAGGGTTGGAGCCCAACCTCTTAGAAAACACAAAGTCTTTCTTCACTCAGTATTTTGGGTAGGTGTTTGTACTCTATTCACCTAGGTATATAGTCTAAGGACATGAATCTAGTGAAATAGAAGAGCTTGTGAACTTTGTTTCTATTTGGGTGGCCAATATAGGCATCGATTTTCTCTAAGTGAGATATTCTAAGGATAGTTTTCAATCGAGGCATGAACATCCTTTTGTTTTGAATCCAATGTGAAATGATGTAAATTTTCCACATGATGAATGCATTGGATGGTCCTTCAACATATGACATTATAATCATGCAAAATTATCATCTCTGTAGTTCGTGGGTCACATAAGATAGTTAGAAAACAAATCCACCTCAAATAAGTGGGACTCATAATGAAGGTCTTTATTGAAGATTCAATGATCTATTTCTTAGTGTCGAAAACCGTAGTTCAGACACATCACACCATATATACATAAGAATAAAAAATGGTGGTAATATATTTAGGTTACACGGTTGAATAAAACATGAAAATATTTAAGAGAATCCACAATATTGAAAATAGGGGCACACTAGGGTTGAGTTTATAATAGGGTAGGGTGTCCTTTGGGTGTATCTTGATCGGAATAATAGGGTCATGTGGAAAAAGGACAAATCCGAGAAGAAGGAATTAGGAGAGGAGTATGCAAATCCAAGAGAACAATGTCTTATGAAAGGATTATGTAAGTTTGTGGATGAGGCATAAACCCCGACAAAGAGAGTAGTGAATGAAAAATGCCATGAAATGGTAATAGCTAGTAGGCTTGTGAAACAAGGAAATGAATTGTTATGATGTAATAAAAATTATAACCTCTGAGAAACCCTAAACTCCATCGTAGTTGAGGAAGAAGAAGACTTACCATGGTTTTAATCCCTCCCTCATTCGTACGCCTCTCCCTCCTCCGTGAAGCTATTTGGGCAACTGCGCCTCTCCCTCCTCCATGTGCCCCTCCTTCTCTGTGTGTGCAGACATGCGCCCCTCCTTCTCCTCCACTCTGCAGACCGCATGCCTCCTTCTCTATGTGTGAAGACGTGCTCCCTTCCTTCTCCTCCATTCTGTAGACTGCGTGCCTCCTTATATGTGTGTAGACGTGCACCCTCCTCCACTCTGGAGACTACGTGCAACTAATTGGGGGCAATCTAAAAAATTGTTAGCTCAAAATGAGTGGTTTTGGTTTTTTTAAATGTGTTTTTTTGTTTTTGTTTTTTATTTTTTTTTGTTTTTATTATTGTTTATAATATAATATATATATATATATAACTTGAGGGATCACACAACCACATGAAAACGACCACACAAGGGAGCACTAGGAAAAAATATGAGCCAGAGGAGTTCGCAAGATGGGCGCCCAAACACAACCCAAGGCAAGTTTGCAAGGTGGGTGCCCAAACACAATTCAGGGCCAGTTCGCAAGATGGGCATCCAAACGCATGAAGAGTTGTAACAAAAACAACCACACAAGGGAGCACTAGGGAAAAAGACGAGCCAAAGGATGGATAAGAACCAATTTTGGCTTGGAGGTAGATTTTTTAATATGGCCTCACCAAGGTTGGGCGCCCGAACACAAAACAAGGCGAGTTCACAATATGGGCGCCCAAACACAACACAAGGCAAGTTATTTATTTTTATATTTCTTACCACTATTGTGTTTTTCTGATCCAGAGGATGGGGGTTTATATATGGGATGATCCCCCTATATCCATTAATAATTTCGTAGCAATATCTTCAACTATATCTTTAATTTCTATACATTGAGTCCCATGTTCTCCCTACTCTATTCTCTTCACTATTGTTCTCTTCTTTTTAGTGCTAGTGCCAACCTTGTCCACACTCACTTTTCTTTCTTATCTCTAATGTAGGGTGTGTGTCCACATCTCTAATATTTTTTCGGGTTGTAAACTATTCATCACTCAGTAATAGGATTCTATATCACGAGACCATGTGTGGGTGTCTTTATAATTGATCAAAAATGAGTTGTTTTACAATCCCATGATGGGATAATTATTCTAATGGTTTCCCTCGTATTTTGTATCATCTCTTTGAGGAAATAGAGAAAAATGTGGAACACTTATATGTTTTTTTTACATATCAAATGTGAGTAATACCTTGATTTATTTAATAATATGATGGAACCCTAGATTAGGATTTTCTACATTGATATCCTCGGCTTGAACCGAATATTGTGGTCTATAATGTTGTCTTAAATTTCCATGTTCCATGTTACTTGGATGTAATGGAAAGGATCCTTTTGGGTGTTGCAACAAATGAGGCAAAGAGAGTCAAAAGTTTTTCCAAGATGATTTGAATGGGGCGAAAGGAGGGCTTGAATCCCAAACCATTAGAAAGGATGTGCATAACAGATTCAAGGGTGCAATACAAATCCCAAGCAATATGGGCTAACTTCATGAAGGTCAAATATGGCAAATTTGGAGGAATTCGAACCCGTTTCTTCATCGACACAAGGGATAAGTTCCTTTAACCACAAGATTTGAAATGATATAAGAGAGAAAGTGACTAGATGCAAGAGGGGGGGATTTCCAAATTTATTGGAATGTAAAGGCCAAGCCTTGGCCATCTTTGTTTGCAATCTTCACAATTGGTGGTTTCAAGGTTTGCTTCTATTCACGTGATTAGCTCTAGGATCAATCAACTCTAGTAATTCTCACCGAGACTGTCATCTTGGAAACCTTTTGAGCTTTGGAGTTTGGTGAGCCACATATGAAATGTGGACCATATGCAGAGTTTTGTATGTGTTATTTTATGTCTTGTTTTAGTTTTATGTGTTATGCGGAGTTTTGTATTTTATTTTATGGTAAGCGACCTCTCTCAGCATTTCATTCATAACGTTTTCTACAAGAAGAAAAATCAAATTTTGTTGAAGATCCATATGAGGTATCAAATGACTGTTGTAAGCAAGGACTTCTTGCCTAATGAGCATCCATATTCACTGGGAACAAATTGAATAGTCCACTAAATTAAGGTTTATGTTTTACATGATGAATTCACAGGTCACTGTTGCCGCCGTGTCTATTCCTAGTACAATTTCCTTGTATAATTTGTATAATAAGATATTTGGAGAATGATAATTTTGAAGGTGCTAGTCCTATTCCTACACACCATGACCTGATCACATCTCATTGACAGTCCATGTATTTTGAACATAAAGTCATGGTGGGGCTAATGGGGCTCTTGGGAATTATAAAAGAAAGGGTTAGCATGGGCACCAAATGGAAAAAAGAGGTGTTAACTAGACCAACCCATGACAGGTAGGCACTAAATGATTGGGAACAAATCGAATACTCCTCTAAATTAGGGTTTATGTTTTACATGATGTTAAGCCCTAATATTGGCTCATTACCCCTTAATTGGGGCAGATTAGATTAGTAATGTTATTTATTACCCCTTAATTGGGGCATATTAGATTAGTAATGTTATTTATTACCCCTTAATTGGGGCATATTAGATTAGTAATGTTATTTTATTTATGTCGGCTTTAAGCCATTAGTTGTAATTATAC
>SNQJ01S0030991.1:0-14097 GCA_010110895.2 Picea sitchensis | reverse complement strand
TGAACATTTAAGTGGGGTAAAAGGAGGTTGCCCCCTTGAAGAGGCTTATTATATGAAATTATCTCTTTTTCAAGGCGTTGAGTACTTTTCCTGAGGTTTTTCTATGCTATATTGATGTTTGGTTCTTAACATATGGTATCAGAACTCAAGGTCTTGGGGTTTCGCTGCTACATCTGAGACACTGTGGAATTGTCACTATAACTTTGTTTCTACAAATTTTCAGAAGGAACAACTTGGAGGATATTTAGAAGACGGATCAAGGTATGTTGGGTTCAAAATTCATCTCTCGAGGCATTATACTTTCGGAGATACAACCTGTACCAGATACAGTTCTGGAATCATCCTGAAATGAGTCATTGCGGAATTTTCGCTATAACACATTTTTTGTAACGTTTCAGACCCTGAAATCCGAAGGCCATTTACAAAAATTAGTAATGTATCTGTGGTAAAAATTTTAGCTTTTGGGTCATCTTAAATTTGTAGATACACCCTGTGTAAGATAGGGTATCTGACTAGTTCTATTGACTAGTCTCAAGAATGTGTTCCAGGTAAAACAATCATAACTTCTTCCTAGAGTATCCAAATTGCATGGAACTAGTTGCATTGGATCATGGACAGTCTGTAGTATGTTGGGTGCAAGTTTCAGAATTTTATATCAATTATTTTGTGCGGGGCACACTATACAAGTGAGATCTCCTGGAAAGGCCAACAATCGGCAAGTTGTGGGGAAGTTACCATAAATTCCACTTGGCACATCCAATTTTGATCAGACCTGTGGCATTGTAGAGAAGAAATATCAGAGAAATACATAAGAGAAAGTTTCATACCCAGAAGGGCAAAAAATTGGGAGATACAACAGAAGAAATATTGTCTAGTAGAACCACCTCAAATCAAGGTTCAAAAGTGATACTTGGCCAACATGCCACCCAAAAAGGGAACTTCTACACCAAATAAGCCTCCAGAAAATCCTACTTGGACTCTTGATGAAGGTGAAGAAATGCATAGGGACATAAATGAACCTTGACTCTTTGATGAAGGTGAAGAAATGGCAGGGACATAAAATGAATCCAAAAATAAGATGGATTCACGGAAGCTGTTGGTACTCAAGATGGATTCAATGGAAACTTGCCTGGATAATTAAGATGGGATTCAATGGAAGCTAAGCTGGGATACCAAGATAGATGGTTTAAAAGGAGATATCATAGAAGTATTGAAAAATTTCATAACAGAAGACACCCAGTGAAAATGCATCCTATGAAATTCATGATGTGGAATACAAGGAAGGTGAATCAAGAATGGAGAAACTCCAACTTTGGTTTGAAGACCAAATCACGCCTCCTAAGATTGATTATGAGGGAAGTTTGATGGCAAGGACCCAATCACATGATATACTTTTATATGGAGCAATTCCTCTTTTGATCTCCATATAATGTGCCACATAATAAAAGGTATGAATTGCTTCTTTATATTTATAGGATACCTAACTAACTTGTTTGTGTGTATTGATGGCTTTGTTCTCAAGAATCACTTATCACTTGGGACAAGCTCTCACAAGAAATGATACACACTATGAGGATACAAGGAGCAATACCTTCTTTAGCCAATTGATAAATCTCTAACAAAAGGGTCTGCCATCATACATTGAGAATCTCCCAAAGATTGAATATAAAGGTAACCATATTCCAAATGAGCACTTGATTGATGTATTCATAGGAACTTTAAAGGATAATATTCAACATGAGGTCTTCCTTTGGGGAAACCCAAATCATTGGAGAATGCATTTAAGGTGGCAAGAAATGTTGAAAGTAAAAATAATGGTTATGGCTACTAGAAGGACTCCATTCCCAACATCTATAGAGAGAACAATACCCTTTCTCCTAAAACACCTCAACCTGCTGATACCCCCAACAATTGGAGGAAAGAAAAGAAAAGGTTTATGCTTTAATTGTGATGCTAGTACAAGAAGGGACATAAGTGTGGTGGAGAAGAAATTATTCACATAGATTGGTGAAGAGGAAATAAGAATAAGAACAAGAAACCATCTCAAGATGAAAACGAGAAGCAATTTCGTCTCAAGAGTTGACTTCCACGATATCGCGTGTAATGCATTTGGCTGGAATTAGCACTCAAAACCTCAAGATCGAAGGATACATAAAAGAAAAAAAGGTAATAGTCCCAATTGAGTCTCAAGCAGTACCTATAATTCCAATCACTATAAATTCAGCCAAGATCTCAAATTGATTTGTATATCCAGTGCCGAGTTTCAAGTAATGATTGCGTGCATGGAGTGGAACTATCAATTGCTCAGAAAAATGCAATAAGATCAATCTTGCTATGGGGAATATGTAATGAAGAACCAATGATTGCTATACCCATGGTGGTAGATGTTGTACTAGGAATCCAATGGTTACAATCATTAGAACAATGGCTTTTAATTTTCAATAACTTCTCATGAAAATTTTATTGGAAGGAAAAGAAATTGAGTTGAGAGGTATCATGTGGAAGCCCGATATAGTGTGATAATACCGTCTAATCTATTGGATGACAAAATTCATTTTCTAAAAGGGTATCAAGGCATTATTGCAAAACTATGCCTACCAGATGTTCAACATCTAAGACATCTATTCCTAAAGATATCCAAGGATCATTGATAAGAACTCCAAAATATTTGAAGATATTCACAAATATCTTCCACCCACCTTCAAATCAAGTGGATCATGAAATTCACCAATTCTTGGGAGTGTTCCTAACATCAGGCCATACAAAAAACCTTATGCTCAAAAGAGTGAAATTGAACGATGGGTTGAAGAAATGTTAGAGGATGGCATTATTGGATCTAGCCAAAGTTCTTACTCGCACTAGTGGTAATGGTATCTGGTGAAAGTATAGCTCATGGCGTATGTGTCGTGATTATAGAGAGCTCAACAAGATCACTATTACGATAAGTTTCCCATTCTGATTGATGTGAATTCATTAGATGAACTACATGGAGCAATCTATTCACCAAATTGATCTTCGCTCAAAGCTATCAATTTGGATCGTAATGCGAAGAAGATATCCCAAAACAACATCAACTCATGAAGGCCATTATGAATTTTGGTCATGCCTTTGGCCTTACAAATGCAATCTCCAATATTCCAAGGGTTGATGAATTCCATTTTCGAGCCCTTCCTTCAAAATTTGTGTTAGTATTTTTGATGATATACTAATCTATAGCAAATCTTGGGAGGGTCATGTGTAACATGTTGACAAGGTGCCACAACTACTAAAGGAGCAAATAACCATATGCCAAACCATCCAAATGTTTCTTTGGAGTAAGAGGTAGAGCATTTGGACTATATTGTATCTCATGAAGGTGTCAAGGTAGACTCCTACCAAGATTAAGGCCAAGGATGGACCTAGATCGATTCCTAAAACATTAAAAATCTTAGAGGAATTTTGGATTTGATGTGTTACTAATGCAAGTTTGTCTGTAACTATGGAAGAATAGAAACACCTTTAACGACACTAACTAAGAAGGATGCATTTCATGGACTCCAGAGGCAACTGGAAGATTTTCAACAACTTAAAGAGGTGATGTATACCCTGGCCTTTGACCACTCCAGACTTCGCTACAAAAACCTTTATTGTGGAATGTGATGCCTCAAGAAATGGAATTGGTACATCCCTAATGCAAGAAGGAAGGCCCTGGCTTTGGAAAAGCCCACCACTCAAGGGAAGGACTTATACAAACCCATTTATGAGAAGGAAATGATGGCAATACTACATGCATTGAAAATGGCCCTTACCTTAATAGGTAGGCACTCTGGTCAAAATAGATCATGATAGTCTTAAATACTTTGGAACAAAAAGACTATCTTCAGAATAAATAAAAATGGGTAACCAAGATATTGGGCTATGATTTTGAAATCGCCTATAAAAAGGGGAAGCAAATGTTGTGGAAGATGCACTCTCAAGAAAGGATGAATATGTTGAGGTTTCTTTTGAAGTTATATCTCAATCATCCAACCCAACTGGATAATAGAAGAAAGGACAAAATGGAAAAAATGATGAAAAAAGTGTGGACTCATTCAAAAGCTGTTTGCAAAGAGGATTCCAAAGTGGCATCAGATACATTTACATGGAAAATGATCTACTATGGTACAAAGATCGCTTTTATATTTATGTAATAAATCCCAACCCAAACAAAAGGTACTTTTGGAAATGCATAATTCTCCATTAGGAGGGCACTCTGGATTTTTGGAAAAACCTACCATAGAGTCAAGAAGGATTTTTTTTTTTTGTATGGCCTTAAAACTAATGTCTGCCTAGGCGTGTGAATGTTTGGTTTACAACAAAATAAGGTGGAAACAATTAAGACTCCTGTGTCTTTTACAACCATTATCCATCCCAAGTGATCACTGGGAGGAGGTTTCCGCTGGATTTCACTGTGGTTACCAGTCTAAAGGGAAAGAGGCTAATACAGGATTTTGTTGATAGGATGACCAAGTATGCACATTTTGTGCACTCCTCTCATCCCTTCAAAGCTAGTACGCTTCCACTGCATTCATGGGAGACAGCCTGTGCCATGGCAGCCCAAAGATTATTTTTAAGTGATGTGTAGATTCCATATTCACTGGACATTTGGACGTAATTATTTTCTTTTTTGTTTGGTACTAATCATTATAGCTAATCCTATCATCCCCAATCTGATGGACAACCGAGATAGTGAAAAAAATTCTGAAGGCTACCTGTTTTGTCTCTCATATAAAACAAACACAATGGCTAAATACCACCTTTGGCAGAATGGTGGTATAACACTTCTTTCACACTGCAACAAAATGACACCACTTATGGTGAATTCTTATGGATGTAATTTTCCCTCCTTCCATCACTTTCTCTAAGAGAAAAGTCTAAGGTTCAAGAAGTGGAAGATCACATCAAGAATCAACAACAAATTTCCAAATCTTAAAGGACAACCTGACTATGGCACATAATCAGATGAAACAACAAGTAGATCAACATCATAGTGAGCAGTTTTGAAGTAGGGGATTGCATTTTGGACTACAAACTATACAAAATGATGTCCCTCAAGGCCAAGAAGGATAATAAATTATCACCAAAGCATCTATGGGCCCTTATAAGGTGCTGCAAAAAGATTGGTACTATGGCATATAAATCTGAGGCTCTCAAGATCTTCTACGAGTACACCTAGTTTTCCATGCTCCATGCTTAAAGAATATTATAGGCTTACAGATCCCAGTTCAAACTATATTGTGAACTTGACTTATAGAAGGAAAAAATCACATTGGAGCCTCAAGCCATCACTAAAACAAGAATTCACCAACTGAGAAATAGGATCCATTCCTGAGACTCATTAAAATGAGAAAACTAACGGGTCAAGATTCCACTTAAAGATGAGTCTTTATATAGACGATCATATTACTCACATCAGGGACAACACTTGTCTCATGAGGGCATGTTGTCTCTAATATTGGCCTCACATCCCTTAATTGGGGCATACTAGGATTAGTAATGCTATTTATTACCCCTGAATTGAAGTATATTAGATTAGTAATGTTATTTTATTTATGTGCTCTGGCTTTAAGCCATTAGTTGTAATTATACCTCCTAGTCTCCTATATATACCAAGGAGACATTTTCATCTTTGAATCATCTTGTACTTTGAACATTTAAGGGGTAAAAGGAGGTTCTAAGAGGGGCTTATTATTTGAAATTATCTCTCTTTCTGGCTAAATACTTTTCCCAGGTTTTTCTATGCTATATTGATGTCTGGTTCTTAACACATGATGAATTGATGATGGAAGAATGTGGGTGTGTGAGTCAAATTCCTTAGAGTCCTGTGGAACCCTCCTATATTGTTAAGGCATGAATAGTCTATCCATGTCAAATTTTAATGTATCTGTGGAAACAATTTAAAAAAATTTCAATGGCCCCATTCCATGTGTCACTGCTATCCCATTCATAGGTCTCGACTAATGAGCATCCATATTCACTGAAAAATCACATCTAATAAGTTGGGGTTTATGTTTTTACATGATGAATTGATGATGGCCATGAAAAAATCCCTTTATATCTTTTTTCCAAAATTCCAAGAATACCTAACCTTATTTGTCTTGTGTGTGTGTACTAGCTCGAGGTGTAGGAAGTTGGAAATAGAAATTGGGTTTTGGGCTAAGTTCTTTAAGTCAAGTCAATTTTTTTTCTATGAGATTCTCTTGGTTTTGAGAATAGTTCATTCTTTACTAAACAGGGGTAACCACATGGGAAGGTGGAATCTCTAATTATGCCAACCTCCCTCACATCACTCTCAATTTCCCATAATTCAATTTGAAATAATAAAGAATATGAAATAACATACAAAATAAAAAACATAATGATCATCATATAACACACATACCTATATATCATTCATCTTCTTCTTCATCAAACTCAACATCGCCAATATCATCTTCATCATGAACATTGCCATTTCCCTAATACCTAATCTATCTAGATTCAAAAACTATAATTAAACATACTAAGATTACATGAAAGGAAAAAAACATAAGAGATATATAATACAAATTAAAGTGCTTAATGAAACTAACTCACCACATGTAGGAATGTCATTTATCTTCTTCTTCATCCAACTCATCATATTCTCAGACATCATCGTGCATTTGAGAATCATCGCTGAATAATAGATTTGGCCATACTGAATACTCACTTCATCAAGACTGGCTATAATTTCTTCTATAATATCATCATCATATATATAGCATCTATCATCTACATCATATGGTTGATCAACTTCTTCGACTTCGTCTTCATCCGATGATAGATGCATCTACCTCCTCATGTTCCTTTGTATCACCTTATAGTTATTGAATATCATCTTCTTCCAGTACATTATAATTTATAGGCCTTCCTCTTGGATCATATCCAACAAAAAACGACCAACCTGGTTTACTGGGAACCTCTCAATAGAATACCTACTCACATTGGCTTTGAAGAACATAACTTTCTAGACCTTACTCAAATGTCCTTGTATTAACCATGGTAAAACCATTGTCATGTTAAATAACAGTTCTTTCTGTGATCACGCTCATTTATCCATAATGATACCTTACTTGACCTCAAATATAATTATCTTGAAGGATTTGAAGTCACTTAGTCTTGGATGTTTGTCACTTATAAAAAGAAACATTAGCTTAATTTGAAACACTGTAGTTATCCATGAATCAACGGTTTTCTTCGTGTCATCCAACCTTTTGACGCGAAATTTTCGACCATTACACCACATAGCTTTGTGGTGCTTCAACTATAATATTCTTGACAAGTACAAAATAAATTAATAATTATTAAACGATTTAAACTTAATAAATATTAAAAAATAACACATATTTAATATTTTGTATAATAATAGAAAGTGTGGGTAAAATCTTATATGCTTACCTGTTTATCTTTTAAAACCATATGCTAAATCAATCTCCCTCTATGTAAGATTGTGCTCTTCATTACAATGAGCTCTTTTAATTAATGTAGCCACCCTTCCCATGATAACCTACCATGATGTTTTTTCATTGTTCTATCCATAGCTTCATTCAATCAATATTGTTAGCAATGTACAAATGTAGTTCATCCCACACTCCTAATTGAACCTAATAAAACAAATATAAATTAATAAAAAATAATGAATAATAATAATTGATGGAGGTATAATATAAATTGAAGAAATACAACATAGATAAAAATAAAATAATATGATAGCTTTCACTTTCCTCATTTTACAATTCCCGACCAAGACCTCCACTACAGATATTTTGACGTTATTGACACTTCAAATGCAATGCATATTAATTTTCCTCCTAAATCAGGAAGATAATCGCTACTATACACTAACGTTTGATATTGTTTCATATACCTCCACCATAGAAGCTCAATGATTTCAAGTTCTTCTCCACCATCCACATTGACCTTGTGTGTATAGGGCCACACAATTCAATCTCCTCAACCAAAGTTGTATGAGTTAGTGTTATTGAGCATTGAAAATGTTGGAGGTAGATACTTTAATGTATACATTAAACGTAGGAATTTATCTCTTCTAATATTTTATATCTTCCTTATGGATTTCCTTAGATGACAACCACCTACAAAATGTTATGATAACAAAATATGTTTCAACAAAGATAATATTGTATACATGAATATTACAAGTAAATTAAACACATGTCATCAATAAATTCTACAACATTTTATTACATATAAATAATATGTAATTCATCCGGCCGCTATTTACCTAATGTATTTTCCAAGGTCATATATAACTTGGTTTACGTTGTTGTCAAAGATGTTGGGCAAAGATAGAGGTAGAACATTTGTAATAAAACAATGGCACATTAATAAATTCCGATTTCATATTAACAACAATATATTTACAAAATTTAAAATATTACATCGATTCTTACCAATACATAAAAAAATATATGAAAGAAATTAATTTTGATGAAGGTATGCCACCATGAGTTTTAACCCACCAAATCTACCTTTCTTTGTTAATATATTCTTGATGTTTGAAGCAACTCCTATTGGAAATCTAATTTTTCAAATAAGCTCTTTTACAACATTGCTTACATCTTTAAATAACCATGGGAGGATATTTCGATCAATTCCATTAGTCCTATTTAAATCAATAATATTTAGCATTGCATGATTGGCTTCTGGAATGTCACTAAATTTAGAAATTTTTTCTTTTCAATTTCTCTTCCATCTAAGATTCTCCACAACATTTTTGTTACGCTCTTCCCGATATGCATTGTGTCAAAAAATGAGTTATTTTAGTTGTTCGTGAGTAGGGAAAAACTATCATCAATTGTTTGGGAAATTTTTTATTCCTCGCTAGATCAATGCCTTGACTTCCAACTATATGTTACATAAATGAAAATAACAAAACAATTGGTAATTGTTAGATTATAGACATTAGACATGAGAATTAAACACAATTAAAAATGTAATGTATTGCATAATGCATGTGATGAAGATTGACCTGCATTGACGCATTTGATTTTGTTATATTCCAACTTCCACAGGTGTGGTGTCATTCTTCGTGGTTTTATCCCACTCTCCACTTTACTATTGAAAATATGTTTATCGGTATTTCCTGAAGGGCCAATGGTTCTTAGGGAGAAAGTGCCTATATTCATCAAACACCTCCTTCCTAAATCCTTGAATGGGATGGATCTCATCTAGTACTCAATAAACTTGACATGCAAATTTTCCCTTTGTTTGCGGACCTAGAAGATACGCATCAATAGTAGCATTAGTTATATAACAAGAAATTTTAAAACAAACATTATAATATCATCAACATCTAACTTACTTAAGTGTAATAGTGTGTTACATAACACAAAAAATGTATAGTCCTGCATCGTGAATTGTCAATGTAAGAATCCCATGGAATTGAAATCCTTTTTTCCCTATTAGTCTAGAGATGTCATACATAGTGATTCCATCCCATAACTTTAACAACTCAATGACAAGAGGCTCAATATATACATTCATATCTTCTAATTTGGTACTTACCTCTAACATGTGGTTAAAAAAATAATAATACAATTACTACACCTTGTATACATATATGAAATTGTGCAATGAACAAGACAAAATGAAATGTTAAACATTAAAAAATAATATCAAGTATAAAAATATACCTAGAATAATCATTTTCCAACATTGTGTGCTTCTCTTTACCTGGACATCCAAGGAGGAAGGTTATTGTTTATACAAAATACGCTACACCGGTAGATAGACTCATTTCACCAAAATGGATTTACATCATCACCATAATGAATCCTAACATTATGAGGTTCTCTTTAAAATCACTCATATCTTTGATATTTTATATAAAGAACCATTTGTGTGCATTCAAGAACATCATCTTCACTTCTATTCCATGTATGGTAATCCATAAACTATGATATTCCACATCTAAATAGTCGTTGCAGGCGTGGAATTATGGAATATAACGAAGAACCTTGCAAAGCACATTTTTTGTTACTTGATCAATTCGATATCTACTGATTTGACATTATGGGTAATTCAATTCAGATGCATATTGTCCATAATGTATTATGTGATCATTGGGGCATGCATCAATGGCTTGATATTCCATTCCAATTTCTTTTAGGATGGCAGATAATTCTCGGTATGTACGAGGTAAATTATTTGGTGATGGTAAGAAATATTCACCTATCAACTCTACAAATAATATACAAAAAAATCAATAATGAAAAAATTATATTAATCATTATAAATATTGCATCCTTAATTTAGACATCAATTGACACTAAAAATAAAATAAATAAAAGTTGAAAATTGCATAAAAAATGTAAAATTATGTTTCTTACCTTAGGATTTATGTCATACATATGTCTTTTGAAAACCATTTGATACCTTCAAGTTGGGACTAACAACATTACAAATGTGAGAGAACACGCTTTTTTGTGCCTTCTATAGGGATTCGTGGTATTTTGAAGGATAGGGTTTATCAAAATATATTCTATCATCATTGTCTCTTACTACTCACATCATTATCATCCTGCAAGTTGTCATCCTCCATGTTGACATCAATACCATTGGAGCATTTTATAAATGTCTTGACCAATTCTATTTGTCCCACTTACCATCAACTGTGATATTAATATCATCATTTCCTATAGGAATAATCATGGATCACCATTATCCACATGGGGATTAAGTTCAACTTGTTTTAGTATTATTCTATGAAAATGTCTCCTCTAGGCTTATTAACATCACATTCTTAGGATGATTTTTCTTAATAAAAACAATGTAGCTAATAAAATACACTTAGAGTATATCACAAATATTATTTGAAAGGATAAATTAAAAAATAAAACAATTAATGTATAATACCCCTAAAGATCTATAATAACTAATTAATTACCATGGGATGACATTCATTTCCCTCTAACGCTTTCATTCTCCCTACAATGTTTCAACTATTTTTAAAGGCAGTCTACTTCCATTAAAACCCCTGCATTAACAACAAGGGAAATAACATTTCCATCACCATGAATCACCATGTACCACTTTAACATAACAAGCCTTCTTTTCGTCTGATGGATATTGTAATTACCTATTACAATAAAATCCATTGAAATAAAATATATACAAATTCATTCAAATAATTTATATTTTAGATATTTGTAATGAAAAATTATATAGCATGCTAAGAAAAATTAAGGGACAAAAGCATGAAACCTAAAAGCATGAAACATTAATAAGAGGAGGTGGATCACCCCTAACCCTTATTTCCATAGTCGTTATCCCTCATAAACCTATATGTAACTACTAACACCTAATGCATACAACCCCTATCACCTATAGACCCCTAAATTATTAACCCCTAATATAACTTTAACTCCCTAGAAACTCTAACCTTTATGACAATTAATCCATAACCCCTAAAACTTATCACATTAGTCTAAACATTCAACTTTTGGAGTTTTTATGTGCATATTTTCCGGCTGTTTTTAATCAAATTCATTCAAAATTTGTTGTAACTCCATATTTGATTGATTGAATCTATATAATTCCGGAAAGTGACCTAAAGTGCATTACATGGTGTTGAATCTATTTTATGCCAAAAAATGCAATTTAAAACAAAATGGAGATTTCACCAAGATCTATTTCATCGTATTCTGGTGAAAAAGTTCAAAAGTTGAATGTTTAGGGACACTGCCAAAACTTATTTTTATATTTAACATCAATTTCTAAGCTTTATAACCCATAACACCTAATATACATAAATTTCACCCATTTAAGACATGGTTCTTAACCTCTATAATCCCTATTCCATAACCTTATAACCCATTAGAAATATAATTTGTCACAGATATCTAACCCATAACATCTAATCCATTTAACTTTCTTACCCTCAATGACTATAACCCTTAAAATAAACATTATAAATCCATTAATGATATTGACAACCAAGCCTTATCATCTATTAATCCCTTTGGCCCCTATTTCCTTAAATCCTTGTAACCTTAAGGTGCAAAAACCTTAACACTTATAACTCACAATATATATATATATATATATATATATATATATATATATATATATATATATATATATATATATATATATATACTCTATCTTTGTAGTCCATATAGAACCTAAGATTTGTAATCAATTTAATCCCTAACCTCTATAATGTTTAATTTCTTACACATATAAACGTTAACACCTAATTATTATAAATTATATCACATCTTATCTCAGTAATACATGAACTTATAAACCATAAACCTTATAACCATTGTAACCCTTAAACTTTACTAAACCTAACATTGATCCCTTCCAAGCCATAACGAATAGCTCTTATAACCTTTAATCCTTATAACTCATAGCTCCTAACACTTAAAACCCTAACCCCTTTAACCCTTACCGATATTACCCTATTCATAAAACACTAAATCCATATAATCCATATTAGTAAAACACTAACCCCTTACTACCATGGCATCTAACCCCTCACCCATATAACCCATTACACACGTATCACCTAATTATTAACAACTATAACCCCTATAAGTCCAAACATGTATACTCTTTAAGTCCTTTAACTAATATTACCCCTAACCTCCCTAACCATAACTCATGTAAGAACTTAACCATTAATCTCTACTCTTTATAATATTTATAACCCATAACACCTCATCTAGTTTATAATTTATTTAACTTTTAATAGTTATAACCCATTATTTCCAAATACCTATAATGTCTTCATCACTTAAATACTAAAACCCTAACATATATAACCCCTAAGAATTATCCCCTATAACCCCTAAATATTTGTATGTGTTACCATTAACGCTTAACACATATATCTTTTATCCATAATTAGTGCCTATAACCTATTGCTCTAAACCCTTATAAGGAGTGAAAATAAACCATAAAATAGTTCAATAGCACCAAATTACTAAATCACACAGAAATTTTTTAAGTACTGACCTTCAAAATCTCAGCTATGTAGAGTATGATCAATTCAATGTTTCTCTTCTTGAAAGAGAATTGAAGTCGAGATTTCATAAAAAACCAGAACACCATTGCATCATAACACCTGAATGATTTTCACAACTGTAGAAAATGATTGTTGTAACTATAGAAAATTTGTCGTAACTGTGTATATATATATATATATATATATGATTGATTGATTTTCCGTAAATAACCGTTTGATTCTCACATGTGCCATTGTTGGTCGCTCTAGCGACTAACCACTAGTAGGTCACTAGAGTGACCAACTTTCATCGTTAAAACAACCAACCTGAAATGTTAGTCGCTAGAGAGACCAACATTTGGATCCCGAAAAATAGTACAAAAGAAAGGTATATTTAGTACAAAAAAAGAAAAAAAAAATATGACGAAATTCCAAACCATCGTAATATTTCGTCGTAATTTGTGCCCAATGTAGTAGTGTATGTTGCGCGCCAATATCCATCACGCGTAGTTTTGGTTCTTGCACTGATACCTGTTGCATGCAGTTTTGTATCATGCATTGACATTCCGCGCGCATTTCACTCTATACGCAGTACCATGCCAAAGTTTAGTATTCCCCCACCATGCACCAATACTCCATGCACACCATTTACTAGATTATCACGTGACAACATATACCCACATTGTGCGTGCACCAACCAAACTCCTCTGCGCTCTGTCAATACTGCATACAACCAACATTCCATTATTATGTGTGTATACATTGCGCACACCTTCTTATGCATGTGCACACCACACAATGCTAAATTTAGTGCACACACCCACACACCAATATTTTTCCACGTGGCACCAAAATTTACTGTGTGCACCTGCACACCATATTTTTCTGCGCGGTGCCAAAATTTACCGTGTGCACCAGCACGCCAACATTTTTCCGCGCGGTACCAAAATTTACATATCACAAGGTTTTTTCTGTGAAACATGCATTTTAGTGCGCCCTCCTGCGCACATTCATTTTTATGCGCAACAATTCCTCATGAATTCTACTGCGGAAATTGGGGCTTTTTCCTAACTTTTTCCCAATTACCA
>SNQJ01S0030990.1:23033-58597 GCA_010110895.2 Picea sitchensis | reverse complement strand
TCTATTGGGATGGTTGTAGAAGGACGAGGAGCATCAAGTCACTTGTTAATGCAAGTTCAAGTTCTATATTTTAGGTCAGTTCATTGATGAGTTGGAGTGTGATGTTGTTCCTTTGGATGTTTGTTAGGTTCTCATTGGTAGACTATATACATGGGATAGAGATGTTATTTCCATAAGATGGTCCAACAAGTGGATATTACAGAAGGAGGATAAGCAATACATGATTAACAAATGCAGGGGAAATAAAACTAACTCTTTTATTCCTGCTAATTAGGACAAGAGGTTTATCAATATAAACAAAAAAAATTGTGATGTTGAGGATGATTTTGTAGATAAAATATATTTCAAAGATAATATAAGAACAAAATAATGATTTAAATAAACTTTTGAGAAAGTGTGAATAACGTTTTGCAGAATGAAAGAAGTTTCCTCCTATGAGGTCAATTGAACATGAGATACAACCATTTCTAGACTCCATATTTTCCTAATCTTCGTTTATATTGAGCCTATATGATGGAAAGTGGGGAGATAAATAAGTGCATATAAGAGTTTTTATACCAAGGGATAATTAAATCTAGTGTGTCACCATGTGGACCCCTTATTGCACTAGTGATAAAAAAGGTCCATACTTTGTCATATGTATATTAATTTTCATTCACCCATTGGGATCGCAATCAAGAATCTATATCAATATCCAAGGATTGACGACTTTCTAGATAAAATTCAAGGGAAAAAGTACGTTTCCAAGTTGGAAGTTAAATATGGTTACTATCAAATAAGGATCAAAGAGGGGGACACCTAGAAGTATTATTTCAGAAGTACATAAGGTGATGTCTTTTGTGTTGACTAATGCACCAAATTTTTTTATGAGGATGATGAGTCAAATCCTTAGACCTTTCATAGACTCATTTTTATTCATTTACGTGGATGACTTTCTCATTTGCAATATAACATGGAAATAACATCATATCCATATCCATTTGAATCGACTATTGGAGACCCTTGTAATACCTTAACTTGGACCGATGAATTATAATATGTTAAACCATGTTTTATTTGCAAGACGAGGTTATGTGATGGGATTCAATCCATGTGGGTTGAATTATAATGACCATGTGTTGCAAATAATGTGATGTAGTGAGACCTAGTTGCGAATAGTCACATGAATATGAGTCTTTGTATTGGGCTAGGATTGTGGTGTGGTTGTTATGTTTTCCTTGGTGTTCTTACATTTTGAAACTCCATGCATAAAAGGAAATACAAAATAATATAATATCCACCAAAAATGTTTATTGAGAAAGAAATAAGGGGACTATGATAGCATAAGATGGGAAGAGGAAAGGGGGTGTATGGGAAAGTAATTCTCTATTACCAAGTTCCATCCTAAGATCACATCTAATTTTCCATCATGTTCCTTAAATGAGCCATATATATCCATTGACTTATAAAACCAATCATTAAATTCATCTAGAAGTTGGAAGGAAATTTACTCATGTATGTTTTAGAAACATTGTATTTCCCAACAAGTCAAGAACCTTAAGAAATTTCTCATATAAAGAGATCAAAGATTATTACACTAGTGTATAACATGGTTAAAACCCTCAAAGAGGGAAACTATCTATAACCCCAACTAACTTGGACACTTCATGAAATCTAAATGCAAAAGGAGTTTTTATACATATGAGTTTCTCACAATTGATCACTAGCAAATGACCATTCATGCTCTTTTAATAGAGACCATGGACCAATCGGGTGCTAAGACACAAATCAATATAGTCACTAGTATCAAGGCTGCGATTTGAGTATATGAAGGTCTTATCAATCCCACCAAAATCAAACGAAATGACATGGAGGAATTCTATAGCATGAATCTAGGCCAAGTGGTATATCACAACACTAGGTACTTAGAAACAACTGAATGGTTGTTGTTCATCTTATTCAGTCTAGTTTATAATCTTGAATTTATAATAGAAGATGTGGGTTACAAGGAGGATCTATGTTTTCTTAATTTCTCAATAACAATTTTGTTTCATGGAGTAGTAGAAGAACATATTTTTATGGAAATTAATTGATTATCCTGTATTATAACACACTTGTTTTGGTGAGTGTGATGCACTTTGAATATATCACATCGTACAAGACATAGTATTATTATTTCCTCTAAATATTTCCCTCTCCGGGTTATTTGTTTTCTTTTCTTTCCCTCCCGCGTCAAAATTACCTTATGATTATTTACATTAGTTTCTATCGTTCCATTCATAATCACCTTATGATTCTTAATACCTAGTTCTATATATTGTACTCTTATTAATGATCAATTTAAACTCCCCAAAAGAATGGCATCAGAATTATCTGCAAATATGACAACAATTTCATGAAACACATATTTTTTATTTCAAACTTTAGAATGATGTTAATACAATTATATATGGATATGAATAAGATTCTAGTTTGATGATTAATGATGCATAAATAATGAAATATATGAACCACTGATTGATATGACACACAAGTGACACTAAGATGACACAAAATTGATATAAAAATGACACAACATGACACAAAAGAGATGTAAAACGTAATTGTATTCTTAAAATATTTTTAGCATTGTAACTATGATGCAATGATGACACAAAATTGATACAAAATTAATTTTGTTAGGCCTTTGGACTCTAAAATAAAAATGAAATATATTAAAATAGATTTTTCTATGTCCTAGCCTATGACCTTCAATTAACTATCATATACACACAAAAAATAGTTTAAATTAAACTTGGCCTATCGCCCCCAAAAGATACATAGAAAAACATAAAATATATGGGCACAAGGAAACATAGACACTAACATTTACTATATAATCTGTGTTCTCATGTAGGGAGAAGGGGTGCTAGGGGTCAACCCCTTATGGTTACTCTTTTCCATTTTTCTTTTCCTCCTCCTTTCAAGCTATGTATAATCCCTAAAGAGATTGTAGAAGAAATAATATTTACCATTCCACTGATGGATCTTCTCCTTGATTGCTTGTAAGGATGAGTTTCTTCTTTCCTTCAAGAGTCCAAATGGCATGTAATTAAATCATTTGTGTGGCAATATAGATCCAAAGCTAATGAATACCAAGGATAATGTGTGCCAACTCTTCATCATTTTTTGTGCTTTTGGTGGCTGGTATTCCTTTTCCAACTTTGTCTTTTAATGTGTGTATTCATTGGATAATGATTACCTTGTGTCTACTGTAAAAAACTCACAATATTTTCTTATTCTATATTCTTCTTCTTGGAACTATTTTGTCACCATCTTGGCTCTTGGTGTGTCTTTAAAATTGGGAGACAACATTTGAGAATCAGAGGCACCTCCTATGTTTCCACTTTTGTATTGTCCTCTTTAGGTAAGTGATGATCCAAACCCATCAATTCTCCCTCTTCCTCCTTACATTAGTTAGATTTGTATATCAGAATGCGGGCCCAATATTCCATGGTTTTTTATTTCCATATATTCCTAAATACCCTATGCTCCTCCTCCTTCATGTATCCCTACCTTCTACATAGCCTAAAATATATGAGGGAGGTCATGATATTCCTAGGATAATCAATCATGAGGATGTCAACGTATTGGTGGATACAATCATCTTTGTGTCATCATTGCATCATAGTTACAATGAAAGTGTGTTACCCCTTAATTTCTTGTTTTTCAATTTTGGGGAAAGTGTGTTAAATGACTACTTGTTGGGATATTTCCCTCCTACCACCTACATGCTACGCCAACCTCTTTTTGTTATCGACCACCATGTGGGAGCCATGAATGGAAATGGGTGGTGGTATGTGTAGGTCACATCATCTCTTGAGCACCCCATATGGGTGGTTGAGATCATATCAATTGAATATGAGACAATGTCACTTGAGATTACTATCTTTCATGGTTTCACAATCATGATCCATGTCAAAGTGATTCCAACCAATCCCTTCAATTTCTGGGTTCTTCTCTAGTTTGTTGGTCCTCCTCTTTACATGGAAGTGTTGGATTGAAATTTGAGAGGCAAACATGTCTATGCCTATGGATATACACTAGTTTGTGATTACTTTTTTTTATAGGACTCCATGGAGGAGGTGTTTGATTTCATTTGTGAGGATTTGGGAGTCTCCATCCATATTTAGGTTTATATGGTTGTGATTTGTTGGTAACTAGAGTCCCTTTTCCAAAGCATCTTGATACATGCCAAGTTAATATACTGAAATATCATTAACATCTATGATAAAAATATATATGTTAGAATCCTAACAATATCAAATTTTTTTAACAATCACAACTCTAATAAATGTCACAAAATTAATTAATAAAAATTATATTGATATTATGTGATAAAACATTAAATGTTTGCATTTCATTTTTTAAACATTTATTGGAAAATCAAGCATTGAAAACTATAATACAAAATAAAGAACAATGCATAGACTACATAAAAAAATGTGTAAAAACTCATGTAGTCATTGATAACATGGTTACAAAATATTTTTAAAATCATTAAATTGTTCTTTATTTTTTGCAGGTTACTACAAACTAGCAAATGAACTTTCAACAGTTATATCCAAATCAAAATTAAATTACAAATTTCAAACACTACAAATTGCTACTAAAAATTTCATCCCCACAAACAAAATTGGTCAAGGAGGTTTTGGTTCGGTCTATAAGGTGATTTCCACATTCATTTGTACTATTGTTTTGTTAAATACATTGATAAATTTGCATCATCATTAAACAATACATATTGGATATGTTGGTAGGGAGTTACAACAGATGGTAGGGACATTGTTGTAAAGAGACTATTTACCAATAGAGGAGAGAGTGTGAATGAGTTCTTCAATGAAGTGAATTTGATAAGCTGTGTGAACAACATAAAAACCTCATCAAACTTCTTGGGTGTATTGTTGATGGCCCAGACAAACTATTGGTCTATGAATACCTACCCAACAAGAGCCTTGATAATTTTTTATTCGGTAAATTTTCTTATCTCTATAAATTGATTTTCATTACCACTAGTCTTAAAATGTCAAGAATTATTATTGTTTTGAGTTATATTTAAGTTATTTGAGATTGAATTGTACTTTGCAACAGATGAAAACATGGGAAACATGCTGGATTGGAAAAKGAGGTTTGATATTATATTAGGGATTGCCAGTGGGCTAGGTTATCTCCACCAAGAATCAGACATTCGCATTATCCATCGGGACATAAAAGCTAGCAATATTCTACTAGATCACCATTTCAAGCCTAAAATTGCAGATTTTGGGTTGGTTAGATACTTTGATGAAGATCATACTCATATTAGCACGGGAATAGTTGGAACTCGGTGAGAATAATTTTAAAAATAATAATAAAAAAATATTATCAAAAAATGTGTCTAATACTTTTTTTTGGTTTTCACAGAGGTTACATGGCTCCAGAATATCTTGTTCATGGCCATCTAACAGAAAAGGTCGATGTTTATTCTCTTGGGGTGCTAGTCTTGGAGATTATTAGTGGAAGAAGGAATAAAACCCTTGTGCATTCCAATGACATACCATCTCTCTTAACAATGGTAATGGCCTCATCATATACAAAATATTTTTTCTTCTTAAAATGAAATTGTAATAATATTCAAAGCTATAACATATTTATGGTGCAGGTTTGGAAGTATCATCTATTGGGCACTGTTTCAAGCATAATTGATCCCAACATCCAAGAAAACAACTAGGAGGTATTGAAAGTTGTTCACATAGCTCTCCTTTGCACACAAGCATCTTCAATGTCTAAAGTTATCATGTTCCTCACTAGCAAAGACCCAAATCTTCAAGAAGCTAGTGAACCCCCCTTCATAGATGTCACCCATTTACAATCAAATATAAATACTAGTATTTCATCAAGCCATTCAAATTCAAACACTAGTGTTTCATTGAACCATTCACATTCAAATACTAGAACAAGTATTTCACCTATATTAGAAACACATAATGTAGTATCAAATATTTCTTCTTCCTTGGCGAGTCCAATGTCATTAAACACCATTTCAACAAGCTCTTTTGGTCCAAGATGACAAGAAGAAAATGTTTCAAAGTGAGGAAATCAACAAATCACACACGGTGGGGGATTTCTATTATATTTTAATGGTACCATGAATACATATTAACCTTCTTTAGAGAGACGGTGTCAATTATCCATTTAACTTTTATTATATTGGAAATAATATAATGGTAGCATATCTAAAATTTTTGTATTAGAATGGACTGAATAAAAGGGCCATGTATTTGATATGCAAATCTAGGGATCTAATATATTAAACCTAGAACAAAGTACAATAATGTTAGCGTGTAGTGTGCATCTATGGATTTAATGTATATGTTAGAGTGTTATGTGCATCTATGGATTTAATATATGTTAGAGTGTTATGTGCATCTATGGATTTAATATATGTTAGAGTGTTATGTGCATCTATGGATTTAATATATGTTAGAGTGTTATGTGTAATCTATGGATTTAATATATTATTAAAGTGTTATGTGCAATCTATGGATTTAATATATTATTAAAGTGTTACATGAAATCTATGTATTTAATAATTTGAACTACAATAAATGAAATACTAGTGTTAAATTAATTCAATAGGAGCATATCCTCTTATTTTTGTATGTGAACATGATTGAATAAGAACAGATGTTTTTAAAATTCACTACGTATATATAATATGTATTAATTTAAATGAGAACAAATGAAAACATATTAAAATCATTTAAAAAACATAAATAAATTTGTAAATCAAATAACAAAATTTATATGAATTTACATTATAATGCAATACCTATATGAAGTGTCTATAATGCTTAAGTAAGTATTTACAATTAAGTCATGGTGTCTTCCTTAAGAAAATATACCATGATTTCATGGTCGAAGTGTGAAAATGGTATCTCTCAAAACCCATTCAACTAATTCTACAAGTCCAAAGATAGGGGTTCTTAGGTGAATAAGTAGGTAGATTTGAAATTATAATATTGAAATCTTAGCTAACCACATATAGCAAGAAGAAGGCCAAAATAATCAGGTTCATCCATAACAAACAAAAAATTATTAATTTAATTGATTTACAAGAAACGTTTTCTCACCATATTATCAATATCTCTTTTTTAGCCCTAAATAAATTACATGTACAAGTCCATTATTCTAGATATACTACCATAAAGATTGAGACTAGAACTTAAAATGCTAATTAATTATCTTGATTCTAGTCCTTGAAAATAATCCTTCATGATGCATATACCCTTTCATGTTAAATAAATATGTGCATGATCCTAGTCACAATCTTGATTTTTCACTAATTTAGGTATAAGTGGAAGGATAGATAAAACCTATATGCATCATCAACATGAAGGTCCTAATGCTTCATAATTTATCCATCACCCAAGTAAAGATCCAATAGAATAATTATCGACATAATGCCATTTTTTTGCTATATAAAACTACCTTAGTAATAACCACTATTACCCATTGTTTTAGTAAATTCATTTCTATATATTCCTTATCATTCAACCTCCATGATAATGGTCAAACCAATAACTCAAAAATCTACAACAAAAGTTGATCTGAATTATTTTTGGCATGAAATGAGAGTGGATATATAATAAAAAAATGTACAGATATGTATCAATAATATAACAAAGATATAACCATAAACACAAAGATATAGTAATACATAGTTTCTATTAATGAGTGCAATGTACAAAACTATAGAAATACAGAGTGAAAGAATCGCTAGAATGGTGGCAACTTATCTCTGAGAAGAGATGTGATGGCTACGCTCATTTGAAAGAAGATGATCATTACAATGAGGCTCCAAATACATTTTTAACATAAATAAAATCCAAAACCTGAACCTCGGAAGATGAAAATCCAACAGGTTTGTGGACCCTGTTTTGGGTAGCTTGGTGTATCAACTTCATGGGGGCGTAACTTTGGCATACGATCTCCGTCAAGGGCCCAGGATAGCTCATTGGAAAGGAATTTATGAGGAGATTCATTTCACGGGATCAATCATTCCTTTGATGATCATTGGTGTACCTAATCACGAAAAAATGTCATTTCGGCCCTTAAAATGGCCCTAGAAGTTTAGGACCCGAAAAATTGCTAAAAATAGTAAATTGCCAAAGAATTGTTTTGAGCTAGTTGGAATAGGTGGGTGGCCACCGATATCCACCTGGATATATATTACCTCCTTAGGAATAAATGGTGTCCATTGCATCAAGTTCCAGAGGGAGAGGGGGAAGCGTTTGTTGAATCTGAACCTTGGTGAGTTGCTTGCCTTGCTTGGTTTGTGGAAGGTTGTCGAGAACTTGATGTTGGAAGAGTTGGACCTTTTTAATCAATCTGGATACATGAGATGACTGTGTGAAAAAGGAATCTTTTCTCTTTTCTACAATCTTGTTGACCTGCTTATGTTGGATAAAAGGTGCTTGGACTGAGGCTGCAGTGGTTGCAATGTCCTCCTATTCACCTTTTGAGCAGATTGTGAAGAGGTTGAAAGTTTTAGTATGAGATATTACCTTGCAAAATTGTTTAAGTGGGACAATTGTCGGAAGTACCTCTGGTATCCTATAGAGATGACCCCCCAGAGCAACAATGAAACTACGGGGTCGAGACTCATAAATAGCATGAAGCTTCCACATATATGGCTGGCCCAAAATAATATCACAGACATCCAGCGGGGAAACATCACATAATATATCATCCTTGAAGGGATTGATGCCATATTACAAGAGACATTGCTCGATGACATGGATATATCATTCCTGGCGAAGCTACCCAATGTTGTATGGTTGCAGGTGTGGTGTTCTCGACAATCCAAACTATTTGACAACCTCTACTGAGATGAGTTTCTTATGGGTTCCTTTATCAACAATAAAGTGCACTAGGGTCCCCTTCACCGACATCTGTGAATGAACAAGGCACTACCCCTCTTCAATATCTACTAGTTATTCTGGTTGAATTGTTGCGGTCGTGACAGTAGCAGTGGGGTCTTCATAAATGATCTGTCTTCTCCCATTATTTTATGAATCAGGGTTCGGTTCCTTTTATTTGATCTCGGTCACCAATGATTGTTTTGAGTGACATTCATTAGTGTTGTGCTAAGGGATTTTGTGGAAATCACACCACTTTCTAGTGTCCTTCTTCATCTTTTTGTTACCCTTATTTTCATGTGGCTTGGACTGGTTTTCTGGAGGTTGGTTGTTAGGGATGTCTTTACCATACTTTGGTTGTTGCGGATTTGTAGACCCGAACTCCCGTTTTTTTTGGTTCCTAAATTTCTGCTCGATTTTGACAACATATCGATAGGCAGTTCCCAGTGATGAGATGTGCAAGAAATCCATTTCGGTTTGGATGTACCTGTGCAGATCCCCACAGTATTTTAGAACCAAATGTTGCTTGAAGTATTTGATACCTAGCTTGGTGCACAAGGTATGGAAAGTATTTGTGAACTCTGGCACTATTTGGACCCTCTCTTGCAACAGTGTGGTCCATCTCATGTAATGGTCATCATAGTTACCAATAGGGTAATATTGTTCTTTGTCCGCATCCACAAAAAAATACCAAGTGGGCTCGACCCCATATATTCTAGACTCCCCTGTGGAAATTTTCTCCTAGTAATTTTCCCACCAATGTTTCACATTGGGGAGATTCTTAAGGAGTGCGAAGGTGATCTTTTCTCTGTCAGAAAAATTGTGAACAAAGAAATAACCTTCTAGCAGATTTAACCATTTTTCTAGGGCATCCACATCTATCTGACCTTCAAATACGGGAATATCAAAATCAACTTGTACCTTGAAAGGAGAGGTGCCTCCAAATTTCCCACTGGATGAATATGTGCCTGCTATTATCGACATGCATTGAAGGATGTGAGAAAAAATCTCCATCATTTCATCCCTTTGTTACATGCGAGCTTGCTCAAGAAATAGGTTAATATAATCTTTTGCTCTATTTTTTTTCTTTTCTTCCACCATGGAGGGTTTATTGGGCGTGCGAGAGAGAATTTTCTCAAGAGAGACAAGCTTGAGACCCAACTTGCTATACTCAGACCTTGTCGGGGACATGCACTGAAAAACGATCAAGAGAAACCTGCTCTAATAACATTGATCTAGATTATTTTTGGCACGAAATGAGAGCGGAAATATAATAAATAAATGTACAAAGATGTATCAATAATATAACAGAGATATAACCATAAACAAAGAGATACAGTAATACACAATTTCTATTAATGAGTGAAATGTACAAAACTGTAGAAATACAGAGTGAAAGACTTGCTAGAATGGTGGCAGCTTATCTCTGAGAGAACACAGAGTGAAAGACTTGTTAGAATGGTGCATCTTATCTCGAGAAGATATGTGACAACCATTCTCATTTCAGGCAAGATGATGATAGTTACAGCGAGTCTGCAGCCTCGGCATCAATAAAATTCAAAACCCTAACCTCAAGATGAAAATTCAAATGTGCCTAGGATCCTGCTTTGGGTAGTTTGTATCAACTTCAAAGCAACTCTTTGGCATACGACCTCATTAGTGCAGCACCGACAGTCACAGACAATGGAGTCATTTCTGATAAGTCTAACAAGTGCCCTCCATGATCATTGAGGGTGACTGATCGTGAAAGTAATGTCATGAATTTTGGGAATCGAAGTTGAAAATCCTAAAACCCTAAAATAATAAATGATTAAGAACCTGTTTTGGACTCAATGGAAATTAGGTGGTATTAACGAGCCCCACCAACGCAAAACTTGTTATCCAAAAATGGTAACAATAATGTATAAGAGATTTTAAAAAACAAAAGAAAAATATAATGAATACAATATTTACCATAATAACTCATGTTCTCTACCATTAAATGCTTACACCTCCCCATTGACATAAGAATCAAAGTTAGTGTGACCAACCTCATTGATTAAACAAATGAGTACACCGCATATTGGTTTATCTATTTTCGAGGTGGATTCATTAGGTTTGTATTGATTCCATTAGATATTAACTTGAGATAAGGATCAATTTTGAAGATTGTGACCTTTGCATCAAGGATTCATTTAGAATTTGTCAAGAAATATCCTAGGTTCTACTTGAATTAATGACCACCATGAATAAGGACTAGAATCATGAAGCATTTGTTTAACATAAACAGAAATCGACATACGATTTCATCAAACCCGCGTCATATTAGAACTCAAGGTCCTAAGTGTACCCATTCGTAATGGTTTATAAATTTGAAAACATACAGCTTGGAAAATATTTTATTAAGTATATACACCCTACATAGGGAAGGAAGAGAAGCAATGGAAGGGAAGAAAGAATGAGATAGGTCTAATGATTCCTCAGACTTTCTTTGGTTACCTTTATTTTTTTTGATTTTTTTTTTTTTAAATGGTCCATACATATGAGACTAGGCATGTCAGATGAGAAAACACGTATCTGTGGAAATCTCAAGCCATCAAATCACCCGACCACCCCGACCCGGAAAGCTCACACCAACCCTTAACATGGATGGATATTTGTCCTCAGTGTTTCAACTGATTCCACCACTGTAGCAGCTCTTTAACAAATACACTTACCACTGACTGCCTTGCAACTCCTTGAGGACTAGTTGCCTTTAATTATTAATGCATGCACATGTACCCCTTTAAAAAAATGCATGCACAAATACTTTTAAAAAAAATAACCTTGTCTCAATGGTATGAGATTTAATCAATTCCAACTGGCATGCCATATGAACCTAAGGAAGTAAAAATGAAATATTTCTATGTGAGAAAAGCCAAATTGAATTCACTGTACAATTTTCCATGACCCCTCTTACTAATTTATGTATTTGTTTAGGCACATCTATAAACCAAGATGAATCTAGTTTTCTCACTCAATATCCACACTTGATAGCTACATGTGGTTAAAAAAATACTGATTATCCTAAATATATCAATACATATACATGTTTAAAGCCAATATTACCTTCAACTTAAATCATTTTCACTTGGTTCCTATGTTACAACGTGTTGAATCTCTTTTGGTCAATGATATGAGAATCACACAAGCCTGCAGAGTTCATCCCTTTATTTCATTTTTTAAAGATTTTAAAAATAAGGAAACCTAACCTAAATATTTGAATCCGATATATGATGTCTCCTTCATTAGTTGTACTAATCCTCATGATATACCATAAAGAAAACCAAAGGAGATCACCATCTAGTTTCACTAGAGAAATAAGGTTCATATGGATATTAGGTGATAATGGTGTTTAATGTGATGGAGTGGATTTTGAATATCAGCAGTCTAGTTTCATATTTTAGTTCCCATCTTCATGATTTCCAGAATAAATTATTTAATTTACTGTTCTAACTCACTCATAACAAAATGGTACATTGTCTCTTCCTTATTTTCATGTTAGGTGCACATTGGGCTCACCTTTCCACTACATTCATGGTTATAGATATTATGTCTCTAGGCTGCTGACATTATGTCAGTAATGGTTTTATTAACATTATTCATCGGCATGCTCTCTTGGTAATACCCACCTCAGTTTTTTATAGTATGTTGACACAATAGAGTTAGGGTTTTTTAGTTATAGAGATTCCAAACCACATTATTAGTAAGTTGTAAAGACTAATACCAGACAAACATGTTAAGGAAAGTACAATAAACCTATCAGTTTCACCTAAATAGATTAATCAAATTAGAAAATTGAACATGAATTAGATGCATAATTTACCATTTGAGAAGTAGAATTAAGGGAACCAATAATTGATTTAAATATATCCAATGGAAAGACAATTAAAATTACAATTAGTCACCTGGGAAAATTAGACTGTAGCTAGTGGCCTCCAATCCCTTCATGGGAAGGTGATTTGACCTATTTAACTATTACATTTCTCTCTAGACTAATGAAAGTAGAAACAAGCCCTCCGTGGATGGCCATAGTGAAGGGAATATTATCAGTGATTAGCAAATTCACTAGAGTAGGAGAAGAAAGTAACAAAAGGTTCTTGATCTTTTTGATGGATCCAACAACATAAATCTACACACTATTGATAAAGACTTGTGCCCTTAGTATATACTAGTTTACTCTACCATTGTTATTGGTCCTTTTATTGTGTGCATTATTTGTGGTGTCACCTTGATTTCATTCCCTAGCTGTCCATATCTTGTCTCCAACCAGAGATGTATTGTCATCATTCTGTTACTCTCCTTAGGAACTCTTTTGATCACAAGATTGACTTGTTTTTCTTGATGCACATATATATATATATATATGTTTGTAGTTTGATAAATACAAAGGTATTCAAATATGTTTATTCTCACTTCGGTGAGAAAATCTACTTGTAAGTGGTTTATTCCACATCATTAGTATCATATCACTTTGATCCAACCTTCTGTTTGGGTATTTGCTCCTTGTTTTTGTGGATTTTGTTTTCAATTGTTTGTTTTGTCTCTGTCCCATAATTATTGTTTTTAAAAGGAATTTTATTTTGAGATATTCACATCATTTATGCCAATCAATATTGATATTTTTTGATCTACACTTCCTAGATGTGTAATATAATAGAGTGCACATACATTTAACATATATGTTGTAGTGATTCATTAACTCCTCCAGCTCAACCATTTCCTATCAATATGCATGTCTTCCCTAGTGTATCAATTTATTTCTATGATGCTTATGACTAACTAGTGCTTGTATCTAGTGGGTAATGGGATTCCATTAATTGAGCAATATATTCTTGTAGATACGTGTCTTTTGGAACTCATTATGAATCACGTCAATAAGATTCATATATATATGCATCTTTGAATATGCCTCCACCATATACATCCCTATATAAGCTTGTGTTTGGATAAATACAAAGGAAGTCAAATATGTTTATGCTCACTTCAGTGGGAAACTCTACTCGTAAGTGGTTTATTCCACATCATTAGTATCATATCACTTTGATCCAACCTTCTGTTTGGGTATTTGCTCCTTGTTTTTATGGATTTTGTTTCTAACTGCTCGCCTTTATTCTAATCCATAACAATTATTTTAAAAGGAACTCTACTATATATCTAAGACATCATTTATGCCAATCAATATTGATATTTTTGATCTACACTTCCTAGATGTGTAATATAATAGAGTGCACATACATTTAACATATATGTTGTAGTGATTCATTAACTCCTCTAGCTCAACCATTTCCTATCAATATGCATGTTTTCCCTAGTGTATCAATTTATTTCTATGATGCTTATGACTAAATAGTGCTTGTATCTAGTGGCATGATCTATTACTTGAGCAATATATTCTTGTAGATACGTGTCTTTTGGAACTCATTATGAATCACGTCAATAAGATTCATATATATGCATCTTTGAATATGCCTCCACCATATACATCCCTAAGATATATCTTGTTCCCATGTGGCGTTTAAGGGAATATTTATTTTCTAGTGTTATTTGCATAACACTGGCACATCTAGTAGACTAGGTTTTCATGGAAAATTCATGTCTACACATGGAATCCCAAGGAAAATGTATGCCATCTGGATGACTTGGGTAGCATACTAGCGAGTTCTAATGGATTTTTCAATAAAATTGTTATTTCATTTAGTAACAATTTTATATCCCACATGTAACCAAAATTTTATATCTACTTTGAATACATACAACATTTATTCAAAACTTTACAATCCAACCTTTTCTACCAAATGCAATAATTATTGAAGAATGCATATCTATAGAATAAACAAGAGAAGTATTTCCAACTGTTGGAGCCGCCTTTGTTTTTCTAGCCCGTCACAAATTTCATTTTTTAATGCTCGAAATCAAAAGATGGTTTTCCCATTTCCCCTCTATGGTTTCAAGATCTATGAAGCTTTATCACACGAGCAACGATGATTATCGTACTCTCGAGATGAGTCCAACCTTTCGTAAAAATGTTTCTTCTTTTTGTTCTACCTCGGGATCTCGTAGGTCAGATACTATAAGTCATGTAGTTCACACGTCCTGAGCTACGAAACAACGAAATAGATTTAATCTTTTACCCAGGGCAGTAACGAGAGTAAATTTTTCCCTAAACCATGATTAAACATCATCGGGTTTTCGCACCTCGGCGTTCACCAAATCCAAAAATTTATTTTCGCAGCCCCGATAGCCGAGAACACGAGGTCCTTAATTTAGTAACCCGTGTCAAGGTTAAAAGTAAACGCTAAACCATGGTAAAAGTTCTGTCGGCAATTCGCCACTCAACGTTTTCTTTGTTAAAAGTTACACTGTCTAAACCTCGACTTGCGAAATCACGATAAGGATATAAACGTAATTAATTAATCACTAAACCCGAGTTTATATTCCCTTTTCATTAAGTCGTATTATCACGATCTCACGGTTTCACAGCTCGGCACCCAAACCTCCCGGAAAATTATTTTCGAAGCTCCGAGTCGTGATATGGCGAATATAATAATGATGAAATTAATCGAGCTCCTAATCATAATCACATTTTTTATTAACCAAAGTCTATCATCGTAATATCAGGTGTTAGAGGTTCAAAGTGTTAAAGAAAAATTCTCGATACAATGAGTGGCGAAAGATAAATTAACGTTGGTAAAACTGGATTAATTAAGCTAAATCAATTTATCCCATGTTTTGACGCTTGCACATTTTACGAGGTAGCCTTATTCCTTCCATGCGCCAATTGATATTTCAAACCGCCAAAATTTATGGCATTAATTAGAAAATAAGGCAAATCGACAAATAAAGATTGTATTTTTATGGCAAGATTTATTTCTAAAAATGATTTGACACGCCTGTTCTGAAAGGTACCGAGTTTTCGAATATATATAAGAGTTGTTATAAATTTTAAAAAATTCATTTCTACATTACATAGAGCACATTATCACTGAGCAAGATGACTTCTGTATGTATACGTATTTCTATCGCAGAAGAGCTAAAACACAATCTCCAGCCATGGCTCTGTGAAAAGAATCCAAAGCCAGTGTTGAGGTTTCGGGACAAGGCTCAGACAATGTCGTTGATACTTCGCCTCGAAGTATCGACTCGGTCCAGAATTGGTCGTTCATTTCAGATGTTCTGCAGGCCGAATTGGTGCATTATTCCGATGACTCCAGCGACAACGAAAAATATGATATAACCACCAAGTACAAGATAGTCATCCAATCCAGAATGCACAAAGTAGCAGCCAGACCACGATTGCTTCCATATTATGACATGGTCCGATGGGCATTAGACCATGTGGACATATCGACTAGAACCATCATGAATGAGCAGAAAGTCACCATCGGGAATTTCAGGCGGGAACATCTGCAAGCCACGTATAATCTTCCCACAACGTCCGACTACACATATGGTGCTGAATTCTTGGACGCGTTCAAGCAGAAGGAATGCATACAGTATGACAAATCAATGTCCAGTTTAATAAAATATTAGGTTTCGAACACCACGAAGTTCAGAGATGATAGCCACGACATATATTCAATTGCTTCTTTAGAACCACAGTACAAGTATGTTTCCATGATGACATGTAGGCTATACAAGAAAGAAGACACCTCACATTTTTATATTCCATGGGTGCCTCTAATGTTTCGGGTTGCCGAAGGCAGTTCCTTCGACTGGTCGAAAATACTGTCCGATAGTTTGACCAGTTGAATCACGGAGTATCGGGTGCAGAAAGAGAATGGAAAGGCGTATTCAATTTTCATGTCAGCATACATTATGGACGCCGTGTGTTTTTTGTCACCATTTCCCTTAATGAGCTGGATTTGGACTCCAGCAGAAGACCAGCCCATACACGTTTATCATGAAAAATTATGGGAAAACAAAGTGACAAATTTTGTGTATGAAATCTTCAACTGGGTGATGGTGCCCTTGCATGTCACTATTTTCGGTCACCCACCACACAGGATCTCGGATAATATAGTGACAAATCTGAGCAGCATAGCCGACTGGTATGTGGAGGCCGAATTTTTGTACCTCAGAGTTTTTGGGGCTTCTGTTCCCTCGCATGCACTGCCATTATTCATTCCCGACAAGTTAGTTTGTCGTGAGGTTGCCAGACAAACATTAATCAGTGGTATAAGAAAGGAGATTAAGGGATACTCAAAGAAGGTATGGCCACCTTTTCCTGTTCATTTAAATTCTTATTCTTTATTAAATTTTGGGCATGCCAAAGCTGAGGCAGTAGCCCTGGAAGACCTAGATTTGGTCCTCATTGAATATAAAAAGCACGATCCGTAGAGGGTTGTGAGCAATCATCTGGCTAGTTGCGGGCTCAAGAGATTTGAGCATGAGAATTCACCCTCGGATGACATTTTCCAAGGTGCAAGGTCCTATGCCGAGATTCTAGCTCGGATACAAACCTTGGCACCCGAGGAGAGAGTCGATGTTCTGAAGTTCCAAGAACATCGACGCAGTTGTCTTCCCATAGAGTTGCGGGGTGAGATTCTAGCTACGGCGGAGGTCAAACAAAAGGATGCCGAAGGCTCTAAGGATGCGAACCCCGATCAAGAAAAACACTAGGACGAGGGAGATCAAACCAAGAGTCTGAAAGCAGAAATAAAGACTCCCGACCCTCCGAAGAAGCACAGTCCGGTTACTACTATGGGAAAATCAACAAAGCAGGTTAGAGAACCTATCACATTAGTTACTCCCTTGCAGTCGACTCAAGGAAATATTGATGCAGGGTGGATCTTCAATGAAGAGTTGAGGCCTATAAGGGTAGAAGAGCTCCCTCCAAATGAGTTCTTCTTCGATAAGAAGAGAAAAGCAGTGGTAAAGAGAGAATTTTACCAAGAAGGGGAGTCGACAACCAAGAAATACAAAGTCATAATTGATGGGAAGGACAAGAAAAATGAACAATTCACGACTGAGATGGAAGGGACATTAGGAGCATATGCCTCAGTGAATCAGTTCTCAGTCGAGCTTCTAAAAAACCAGCTGAAACGAAAGAATCGCCTCATCAAGAACCTGGAAGCTAGACTAGCCACAACAACGGAGACTGCCAAAGACCAGGCGAGTGTGGGTATAGAGCAAGGAAGGTTGGCCGATAAAAATGAGATAGAGTTGCTCAAGTCTAAGCTCGAACAAGCGCAGCTGGTGGTTCAGATGGTCAGATACAAGCAAGTCAGCAAAAATATTTGATCCAGCAATTGCAGGCTAGGGTGGAAATCGCCGAAAGCAAGGTGATAGATATCGGGATGTGTCAGTCCCAGGCGATGGAGATTCGGGGTAGAGTCTCTGTGGCCCAACGAAATTTACTCGGCAAGGTAGAAGCGATCCGAGACAACTGTTTTCTAGTCAATCAGGTTTCAGAGAACTTATCTTCTAGAGAAAGGGAAGCTGGAGGAGCATGGGTCGCCTTCCAAGAGGCTGTATTAGCCACAAACAACCAGGATTCGGGAAGTACTCCCAGGTTTACCATTTTGGAGCAGACTAGAGGAAACATTCTATTGAAAGAATGGCAGCACAACATCTCGAAAGGAAAGCTACAAGCCAAAGAGGTAACAAATGCCTTGGAAGAGTCTTTCAGTTCTATAGATGGGGATCTGCTAGGTATTGATAGTGGAGGTAGTGCCGAGGCTTTGATTCAGATGAATATGGAAAAAATCTCGCTTGATTTAAAGGAAAAAGAAGAAAGGGATTCGACCGAGATCTCCCAAGTGACTATGGAAGACATAGTCCAAATAGACAAATGTATGATCAAACGAAGTGCGCAATTATGCGCTATCGACATCATAGACAGAGAGATGGAAGACAGGCTACCGCAGTTAGCCCGAGAATGTTACTTTTTATAAGCTAGCTGTCAAGCAGAACCGTCGAGACTAATATCTCAACGGGTTGAAAGATGTGTCACCTGTACCGAGCATGCACGAGGACAAACATCTGGTACCAAGTGAAGATACAGAAGAAGAAATGGAGCGATTTCTCTCCTCCCTATCCTAACCAAAATTTTGTAACGATTGAGATTCTATATTATTGTAAACTATATAAATATACCATTGAAAGAAGGAAAAAAGGCTGGACCTTTTTGTGTCGATTGTAACAGAGTTTTTACAATTTTTGAGAGTTAATACAAAGAAAATCTGAAGATTCTCAATTCCATCACGAATGTGTTATGAGTTTGTTTTCTTTTATCTCATATTTTCATTTCATTTCATATTCATAACTGATGAATGATTTGTTATAATTTAGTATGACCACTACTATAGCGAATGAATTTTGGTTTTCTGTAATTGTTTACTGTTTTTCCTCTGTACCAGCTATCAGCGGGTGTAAGACCAGTCAAAACTTTAAGAATTCTACACATATTCTATGCTACATCGGGTTATTTCTTTACAGTTTTCCTCTTCTGTTTATACGTGAGATTCTCCCTTGATAGGAGCCTTACATCATAGACAACTAAATGTTTTTCTCCCACCTCATACATTTTATTAAGATATAAATCAGTTACAGGAAAGAGCCTTTGATTTGCATCCCTATTTCATTCCTGAAACCGTAAATTCTCTTTTATATGACCAAATTGAGATAACACTTAATCTCTCTTTGAAGTTTTTTCTACTTTTACTGTTCCTCCATGACTGTCCCTGTACCAACATAACCCAATATCGAACCCAAATTATCAAACCAAACACACATTTCCTTAAACCTTTTCGATACTATTCTTAAAACAACTACTAACCGGGTTGAACTAGAACATTCATGGGCAACCATTGAACATGATATAACTATCTAGGAACAGTTGGAAGCTAGACAACGCCAACTTAGAAATCTTCCCTAGTTTCCTTTGCCAAAGGTTGAAGTTTCTCTCTTCCCCACCTTTTATCCACTTTCGGATGCCTAGACACTGTACTTCTAAGCCTTAAGTACAGACTCTAGAACAACATCTTTCTGGCGCCGTTGCTAGGGACCGAAGTTACGAAATCTTTTTCCCTGGGAAAATGAAATTTGTTTTTCGTTGAAAGTGTTACCCTTTGATAGTGAACAAAGAGTACACACCTTTTAAGTCTTCCTAATATTTCACTTGGCGACTCCATAAATAATAAACTGGCATCCGGTCGAAGGAATACTAGACAAAACCCAGATGGTAAGCAGATTACGCCTGTTACCGATCCTGAGAAGATTCTAAAGGCGAGAGGCTCTCTTAAGCCAACCGCTGCAGTTTACAAACTTAAAACCCCACAATTGAAGACTAAGAGTTCTTCTGAACCCTCAACTTCATGCAGTCCTCTCTTTGATACTAAATTTTTAACGCCAAACTGCTGTGAAGTTCAAAGTGAGATTCATCTGACAATCCCCTTAGTACACAAAGGAAAGGGCCTCCTTGAAAGTTCATCGGCAATTGAGATACTATATTTCCTTCAGTTAAATTTCCCAGCCTCACCAAATTCTAAAGAGTGTGTTACACATTCGGTTTCCACACCCGTCGGTTCTCCTGATTTCGTCTCTTGCAAATTCGAGGAACCGAGTCCTCGCATTCCTTATCTTTCCTCATCAGGTTTTCCTCTTCGCAAAGAAAATAAAGATTCACTTTTAATTTTCCGCAACCCCCTTTACAACTTCCCACAAATAACGATGGCAGCCACCAGAGGAAGAGGTGGAGGTTTTATAGGAGGAGGTGGAGGGTTTATTGGAGAAGGAGGGGGAGGAGATGGAGGCCAAGGGCCTACCCTCCCTCCCAGAGTGTTTGCGAAAGTTGCAGCCAGATATGCTCCCTTAGTATTGCACGTCCCTCTACATGACCTGCCCGAAAATTAGATAAAAAATTTACCAAAATTCACCGGGGAAGGGGATCTGACAGCGGCCGAACATATTAATTTCTTTGACCAATTCATAGATTTCCTAGGTATCGAGCGTGAGGACGTATATTCGAGACTTCTTGTCCAAACCTTCGAAGGCTAGGTTCGAACTTGGTTTCGGAGCCTACCTGCAACATCTATCTTGTCTTATGACACTTTGGAAGATGCTTTCCTCAGACAATGGGGCGAGAGAAAAGATCATCTATATTATTTAACCAAATTTGGGTCTTTGAGAAAAAAGAATTCAAAAACAGTCATGGAATTTATTCAAAGATTCAACAAACTGTATAATAAAATCCCAGCCGAGGTTAAACCATCCCAACCCACGACCAAAGTAACTTTCGTCGGAGCTTTCGAACCGGACTTTGCACTCCTTTTGCGAGAAATAAGGGGAGCCACCCTAAACCGAATGAAGGATGATGCGGTAGAAATAGAGTCTAATATGATGGCTTCGGGTAAGCTTAAAGATAAATTAGAAATGGGAAACCGAGAGACCAAATGCTTTAGAGAACAAGTAGGTCTGTCAGGGTCTAAAAGATCTGTAGATGATAGGGTAGACGATATGGCTAGAGTAATTAAGGAACTGTCTAATAAAATATCCAGAATGGAGCTCGAACAGGCCAAAGTTTACTCTTTCCCCAAAAAGGATTTCAAGAGGAACCCCAACCCCCCGAACCAACAAAGACAAATAAAAAATGAAGATCAAAAAATACAACCTCCCTTAAAGAATGAAAATTTTATAGGAGCAAACGATTTTCAAGACTTCGGAGATTCAGATAATGATGTCACGAACTTCGGTGATGACTGCACTCAACCATATCTGACTCGAGAAGACTATGAAAAATATCTAAACACGCAACAACCGTCGAATAAGGGTGAAGAAGGTGATCACACTGATCTCTGTGAATCTCAACAAGAAACTGAGATGATAATGGCTGAGATCCAACCCAAGTATAACTTAAGATCTAAGAGTAAGCCCATCTCAACTGCTCAACACAAGAAAATCCTCCAAAGAGGTCAAACTTATGATCCTACTCTGGAAGAGACCTTATTACCCAACAACAAAACTAAAGTAGTAAGCACACAAGAGTCCGAAGTAGAAAAAGTTCAAACCCAAGCACAAGGAACCGAAACAGTAAATAAGATTACGTCTTCAACTAGGACCATGAGTAATAAAGTGGTCCAGATGAATAAGTTGGAAAGGAAGGATTTAGAAGTCTCAACCAAAGAAACAGACAAGGTGAGTGGGGCTTTCAGTTTTGAAAATGAGACAAATAAAATTAAGATACCAATCCCTTTGGTAGAATTAGCAAAAAACCCCTTTTATCGGAAGCAAATTGCCAAAGCGATGGGTGTCCCTGAGCTAGAAAGCCAGTCTAATGTTTTAAACCTAGAAGATGACAAACCTAACATCACTTTTGGTTCTTATTTTGAAGGGGCCAAAGACACCATTGCTCCCTTTTATATCACTTTAAATGTGTATGATCAATTGCTACATAATTGCATGTTAGACTCTGGAGCCTCCCATAACGTTATGCCTAAGATTATCATGGACAAATTGGGCCTCCATATCACCAGACCTTATGGAGATATTTACTCTTTTGAATCAATAAGTGTTAAGTGTATGGGGATGATAAAGTATTTGGTAGTTACCCTGGTGCAGGTCCCGATTAAGAGTATCCTGATGGATGTGGTTATTGCAGATATTCCCCCTAAGTATGGATTACTGTTGTCTAGGTCATGGGGATCCAAGTTGGGGGGATCTCTTCAATTGGATATGACGTTCGCCACAATTCATGTGTTTGGTGGTCAGTTTACTCTATTGTACAGAGAAACGAGATTAGAATATACAGTGAGCGACCCTCAAAACCCAAACAATTTCCCTATTTACATCGTGGACCAAGATCTGGGAAATTGTATCTTGTCTTTTGATGATGGTTTAGATGGTTGTCTGGAGGAAAATGATATAGAGTGAGAGGAGTCAAGTTACATGACATAGGATCTGTGTAACACCAGTGTCTAGAAAATGTATTTTGACGGTGCTTCATCTTCTGAAGGGGCGGGTGCATGAGTGCTTTTAGTGGCTCTTGAAGGTAAGTTTGTTGTTCCTTTTTCCTACCGACTACAGTGGGATATAGATTACACTAACAACGCATGCGAATATGAAGCATTGGTCTTAGGATTAGAGGCTGCCAAGAAGCTAAATATAAATAACTTAGAGGTATATGGGCATGCAGAGTTAATAGTCAAACAGATAAATCGACAGTACCAAGCCAAGCATCCCAAATTAAGAACATACAGAAATTGTGCTTGGGATCTCATGGAAAACGTTTTCTCGTTTGTAAATGTCCACTTTATCCCTCGCGCAAAGAATTTACATGCTGATGCATTGGCTAAAGAAGCTTCAACCTTCTCTCCTCCCACAACTTTCAAATTGAAGTATCACATTGAAATCAGACACAGACCATCTATACCAGACAATATCCAACACTGGCAGGTCTTTGAGGATGACAAACAAATTAAGAAATTTCTTGAAGCAGTGGGTGAATTCTATGAAACTCATGCAGACCAAGAAAATCAAAATGACCCAATATGGATCATGCAAGAAGGAGAATATCCTAAATCTTTCCAACAAAAAATTGTTGATCATCGTATGTTGGTCCTTAAAAACAACTAGATTCCAAAATGATTGATTCCTTTAGAAAGAATCTTTGATCAGAATGACGTACCTGCAAAATCCACTTTACAACCCCAACCAGAAGAAGTGGAAGACTGTGATATAGGAACTGAAGCAAAATCCAGGATAGTAAAAATATCGAAGTTCCTTCCTCCCAAAATGAAAAGTAAGTATAAAGACCTACTCAAACAGTATAAGGATGTTTTTGCCTAGTCTTATGATGAGTTAAGAACATATGACACTTCTGTAATTGATCACAAGATACCTTTGAAGCCTGGGGTCAAACATTTTAGGAAAAAGCTTAGACAAATCAACCCCATTTTGTTACCTGTGATCAAAAAAGAAGCTAAGAAACTTCTAGATGCGAAAATAATCGTACCTCTGAGATATTCAGACTGGGTAGCAAACCTGGTCCCGGTCAGGAAAAAGAGTGGGGAAATCAGACTGTTTGTGGATTTCAGGAATCTTAATAAGTCGTCTCTCAAGGACAACTATCCGCTACCAAAAATGGACCATGTGTTAGAGAAAGTAGTTGGAGCTAACCGAATGTCTATGATTGACGGGTTCTCTGGTTATAATCAAATTGCCATGAATGAACAAGACAGGGAGAAAACTGCTTTCACCATGCCATGGGGTACATTCATGTATGCCAAAATGCCTTTTGGTTTGATGAATGCAGGGGCCACATTCCAGCGTGCTATGGAAATCACTTTCATTGGAGAAAGGGATAAGTTCGTAGTCATTTACCTCGATGATTTGACGGTTTTCTCTAAAACCGACGAAGAACACTTGATGCATCTCAAACAAACTTTCGAAAAATGCTGCAGGTTTGGTCTATCTTTAAACGCAAAGAAATCACATTTCGCCATGCGGGAAGGTAAGCTTTTGGGTCATATCGTATCTAGGGATGGAATCAGGATTGATCCTAAGAGGATTGAAGCAATAGATACTATAAATATTCCCAGAAATGTAAAAGAGATTCAATCTTTCTTAGGAAGAATAATTTGTTTACGAAGGTTTATCCCAAATTTCGTTGAGATTGTAAAATTGATCACAAGTATGTTGAAGAAGGACAATGGAGTAAATTGGACAACTGAGGCCAGAGCATCATTTGTGCATATTAATAAATTCATAAGTGAGGCACCTGTGCTAGCAAGCCCCGACTATCTAAAAGATTTTCTTATCTTCTCGTTTGCCTCTGAACACACTATCGCCGCAGTGCTCCTATAAAAGAATGAAGAAGGATTCGAACAACCGATCGCCTTTTTCAGCAAGAGCCTTAGAGACGCAGAACTAAAGTATGATATAATAGAAAAACAGGCATACGCCATGGTAAAAGCATTAAAGGAATTCATAATGTATGTACTAAACTCAAAGATAATTTCATACGTGCCTACTAGTTCTGTGAAAGATATATTTGTGCAGCCAGATAGCGATGGAAAAAGAGGGCGATGGCTCACCAAAATCCAAGAATTTGATCTAGAAGTCAAACCGACCAAATTGATAAAAGGGAAAGGTCTGGTCAAACTCTTAGTTGAGTCGAATTTCAGAGCTCTAGATATCAATTGCCTACAGGAAGGCGACGAGGACATGGACCTAAACGAGCTGAATGAGGAAACAAGTCCAAACAAGATCGAAGAGAAGTTCTTATCATCGGGCTGGTACAGAGAAATAGTGTCATACCTGTTAACTCTAAAATGACCAAATGAGCTGTCACCATATAAAGCCAGGACTTTAAAACTCCATGCAGTTAAATATTGTATCGCCGAAAGTCAACTATATTGGAAAGATCCATTTGGTTTTCTGTTATTCTGTTTAGTTGAATCAGAAACTCAGCGGGTTATAGACGAATTTCATGAGGGAGTCTGTGGGGGGCATCAAACATGGAGAGCTATAGCTTACAAGATCTTGAGGGTTGGGTACTACTGGCCAAAACTCTTTTCAGACGTCAATGCCAAAGTGCACGCCTGCAACCCTTGTCAACTATTCGCAGGTAAACAGAAGCTCCCGACACTGCCTCTAGTTCCAGTCAAAGCTGAAGCCCCATTCCAACAATGGGGTCTAGACTTCATAGGCGAGATTAATCCCCACTCCAGTGCTCAAAACAAGTGGATCTTAACAGCTACAGATTATTTTACTAAGTGGGTGGAATCCATTCCAATCAAAAGGGAAACAGACTCAGTGGTAATCGATTTCTTAGAAGACAATATTTTGTCAAGATTTGGTTGCCCCCGAAAGATAGTTACTGACAATGCCCAGGCCTTTAAATCTATGGCTATGATCAACTTCTGTCAAAATTATAACATCATTCTTGGCCATTCCATAGCATATTACCCCCAGGGAAATGGATTGGCTGAGTCATCTAACAAGAGCCTGGTAAATATAATAAATAAGGTATTGGATGAAGACAAAAGGTCTTGGCATGTGCACTTAAAATACACATTGTGGGCAAATAACATAAGAACTAAAAGGTCTATCGGCATTTATCCTTTTCAAATGGTCTATGGGACAAATTTTTTCCTACCTATAAACCTAGCGCTACCAGTAATGAAGTTATGGCAAGATCAAAATGAAGAACCCAATCATGTCACCAGGAGAATTAATCAGCTGATTGAGGTTCAACAACATTGAGTTGAAGTAGATGAAAAGATGCAGAAGTACCAAGATGACATGAAGACGTTATTCGACTGCAAAGCAAAGGACAAAGAATTCCTCCCAGGTGATTTAGTGTTAAGGTGGGATGCAAGAAAGGAAGAAGCAACAAAACATGGTAAATTTGACCACCTCTGGTATGGGCCATTCAGGGTCTCGGCTTTGGAAGGAAAAAATTCTTTCCTACTGGAAAATATATACGGTGAAGTCCTCAACGCCCCTGTCAATGGGTAGTGTCTGAAGCATTACATGACATAACAGTCACCAGATTAAAAAAAAATAAAATTCATTTATTATTTTATATATATTTTGTGTACATATATGTATTTTTCATTTAAACATTGCTCTTGATTTTCTTTTTTCGTTCATGAACTTTCGACACATTTCGGATAATCTTCGTATTTGCCTCTTACAGGATTCTAGCTGCATACAAAAAAAGCAGGAGAAGTAAACTGAAAGTGGGTGTCAGAAATAAATCGTTTAAACAGGTGAAACCTAAGAAATTTCCTATTGCGCAAAGAAATTGAAATAAAAAGGTAAAAATGAGATTTCTCAAAAGACATGTCTAAAGGACTATTAAAGAAAACCGAGGTAACCTCACTCAAACAACAACATCCGCTAAAATGATGAATAACAAAGTTGTTTCTTAGTTTGATAATCTTTGAAAAATTAAGACAAATTAAATGATTCACCCAATTTAAAAGCAGTCAGTCAAAGTAAAGTGTCCCCAAAAATATCTATAAGAGTTCGTTTTGGATATTTGACCGCTGTATTTTCAGTCAGTAAGTCACTACCTGGCATCCTTTTATCTTCGGGTTTACCTTTAAAAAAAAAAACGAAAAAAAAAAAGAGTCACCATCTTTCTGTTTCATATACGAAGGGGTAAGAGTTTTTTTTTCATTTCAACCTCGTGAGCTTCAAACAAGATTGTGGAAAGAAAGCGGGTCTTCACAGCTACTCGATCCCCTGCTAAGCGAAGGAACGTTGAGAGTGATCCTAACTTTCCTAGGTTTTTCAACAACATCATAGGATTGAAGCTTGCTCAAATATAATGCCCTAAGAAAGTTATTTTCCCTTTTTTTTTCCCCAAGAACGAAGGTGTTGTGAAGGCCAAGGGAAGGTTGGTACTGAGTAATCAAAGTAAGTTGACAGACCTATAATGCAAAATATTACACAGATATCAGTCCTGATACAAACTGATTTCCCCCATCTTCGCGCTCTAAAAAACAAATTACAAGACAGGTGGTGAAAGGAAATTCATAAATGATTGCCCCCACCCAGTACAAGAGACAATGAAAGGAAATTCAGAAATGATTTCCCTCATCTCAGCATTTAAATGCATAAATCTATTCCAAAGTGATCAAAGGAAATTCAGTTAATGGGGCTAGATAACTTCACTGAGGTACTGAACAAGCTCGCTAGCAATGAAGCAATATTTGAGATATCTGTAAGGCTGTTATACATGAATATCACTCTACTCTGGTAACCAATTCTTTTTAAAACCTGATCCACATCCCAAATTCAGACGGGACATCCCAATTAAAAACATATGATCTTATTCTTTTGATGCAAGCTGATAGCCGCAAGATCTGTTGGGTCTCCTGGAACTGTTTCGATTGTCTTAAAGAAAACTTGAAATTAGTAGTGGGAAAGGGAAAGTAGTGAAAGGGACTACATCTAAGTTTAAAAAGCATATCTGATTTTGAAAAATCTTTTCAAGGTAAAGAATGAAGTCTCTTTCCCCATTCGATGCCCTGTTCTCAGGAACCTTTTCACCTGATTGAATCCATTGACTCCATTTACCCAATATTGGCACGTGGTCTACTGTTCTTCCTGCCTTACAAGAAAACGGGATCCCTAGTTCGAGCCTATGTTGGAGCCGCCTTTGTTTTTCTAGCCTGTCACAAATTTCATTTTTTAATGCTCGAAATCGAAAGATAGTTTTCATATTTCCCCTCTGTGGTTTCAAGATCTCTGAAGCTTTATCACGTGAGCAACGATGATTATCGTACTCTCGAGACGAGTCCAACCTTTTGTAAAAATGTTTCCTCTTTTTGTTCTACCTCGGGATCTCATAGGTCGGATACTATAAGTCATGTAGTTCACACGTCCCGAGCTATGAAATGGTGAAATTGCTTTAATCTTTCACCCAGGGTAGTAACGAGAGTAAAGTTTTCCCTAAACCATGATTAAACGTCATCGGGTTTTCACACCTCGGCGTTCACCAAATCCAAATATTTATTTTCATAGCCCCAATAGCTGAGAACACAAGGTCCTTAATTTAGTAACCCATGTCAAGGTTAAAAGTAAAAGCTAAACCATGGTAAAAGTTCTGTCGGAAATTCACCACTCGACATTTTCTTTGTTAAAAGTTACATTGTCTAAACCCCGACTTGCGAAATCATGATAAGGATATAAACATAATTAATTAATCACTAAACCCGAGTTTATATTCCCTTTTCATTAAGTTGTATTATCGCGATCTCACGGTTTCGCAGCTCGACACCCAAACCTCCCGGAAACTTATTTTCGAAGCTCCAAGTCACGATATGGCGAATATAATAATGATGAAATTAATCGAGCTCCTAATCATAATCACGTTTTTTATTAACCAAATTCTATCATCGCAATCTCGGGTGTTAGAGGTTCAAAGTGTTAAAGCAAAATTCCCGATACAACGAGTGGCAAAATATAAATTAACGTTGGTAAAAATGGATTAATTAAGCTAAATCAATTTATCCCATGTTTTGATGCTTGCACATTTTATGAGCTAGCCTTATTCCTTCCATGCACCAATTGATATTTCAAACCGCCAAAATTTATGACATTAATTAGAAAATAAGGCAAATCGACGAATAAAGATCGTATTTTTATGGCAAGATTTATTTCTAAAAATGATTTGACAGGCCTGTTTTGAAAGGTATCGAGTTTTCGAATATATATAAGAGTTGTTATACATTTTAACAAATTCATTTCTACATTACGTAGAGCACATTATCGCTGAGCAAGATGACTTCTGTATGTATATGTATTTCTATCGCAGAAGAGCTAAAACACAATCTCCAGCCATGGCTCCGCAAAAATCATCCAAAGCCAGTGTTGAGGTTTCGGGACAAGGCTCAGACAATGTCGTTGATACTTCGCCTCGAAGTATCGACTCGGTCCAGAATTGGTCATTCGTTTCAGATGTTCTGCAGGCCGAATTGGTGGATTATTCTGATGACTCCAGCGACAATGAAAAAGATGATATAACCACCAAGTACAAGATAGTCATCCAATCCGAAATGCACAAAGTAGCAGCCAGACCACGATTGCTTCCATATTATGACATGGTCCAATGGGCATTAGAGCATGTGGACATACCGACTAGAACCATCATGAATGAGCAGAAAGTCACCATCGGGACTTTCAGGCTGGAACATCTACAAGCCATGTATAAGCTACCCACATCGTCCGACTACACATATGGCACTGAATTCTTGGACGAGTTCAAGTAGAAGGAATGCATACAGTATGATAAAACCATGTCTAGTTTAATAAAAGATTGGGTTTAGAACACCGCGAAGTTCAGAGATGATAGCCACGACATATATTCAATCGCTTATTTAGAACCACAATACAAGTATGTTTCCATGATGACATGTAGGCTATACGGGAAATAAGACACCTCACATTTTTATCTTCCATGGGTGCCTCTAATGATTCGGCTCGCCGAAGGTAGTTCCTTCGACTGGTTGAAAATATTGTCCGATAGTTTGACCAGTCGAATCACGGAGTATCGGGCGCAGAAAGAGAACGGAAAGGCGTCTTCATTTTTCATGTCGGCATACATTATGGATGCCGTGTGTTTTTTGACACCATTTCCCTTAATGAGCTGGAGTTGGACTCTAGCAGAAGACCAGCCCATACACGTTTATCATGAAAAATTATGGGAAAACAAAGCGACAAATTTTGTGTATGAAATCTTCAACTGGGTGATGGTGCCCCTACATGTCACTATTTTCGGTCACCGACCACCCAGGATATCAGATAGTATAGTGACAAATCTAAACAGCATAACCGACTGGTATGTGGAGGTTGAATTTTCGCACCTCAGAGTTTTCGGGGCTTCTGTTCCCTCGCATGCACTACCATTATTCATTCCTGACAAGTTGGTTTGTCGCGAGGTTTCCAGACAAACAATAATCGGTGGTATAAGCAAGGGTTTTAAGGGATACTCAAAGAAGGTATGGCCACCTTTTCCTGTTCATTAAAATTCTTATTCTTTATTAGATTTCGGGCATGTCAAAGCTGAGGCAGTAGCCCTGGAAGACCTAAATTTGGTTCTCATTGAATATAAAAAACATGATCCACAGAGGTTTGTGAGCAATCATCTGGCCAGTTACGGGCTCAAGAGAATTGAGCATGAGAATTCACCCTCGGATGACATTTTCTGAGGAGCAAGGTCCTATGCCGAGATTCTCGCTCAGATACAAACCTTGGCACCCAAGGAGAGCGCCGATGTTCTGAAGTTCCAAGAACATCGACGCAGTTGTCTTCCTATAGTGTTGCGGGGTGAGAGTTCAGCTACGACGGAGGTCAAACAAAAGGATGTCGAAGGCTCTAAGGATGCGAACCCTGATCAAGAAAAACACCAGGATGAGGGAGATAAAACCAAGAGTCCAAAAGCAGAAATAAAGACTCATGACCCTCCGAAGAAGCAGAGTCTGGTTACTACTCTGGGAAAATCAACAAAGCAGGTCGGAGAACCTATCACATCAGTTACTCCCTTGCAGTCGACTCAAGTAAATATTGACGCAGGGTGGATCTTCAATGAAGAGTTGAGGCCTATAAGGGTAGAAGAGCTCCCTCCGAATGAGTTATTCTTCGATAAGAAGAGAAAAGCAGTGATAAAGAGAGAATTTTACCAAGAAGGGGAGTCAACAACCAAGAAATACAAAGTCATAACTGATGGGAAGGACAAGAAAAATGAAAATTTCGCGACTAAGATAGTAGGGACATTAGGAGCATATGCCTCGATGAATCAGTTTTCAATCGGTCTTCTAAAAAACCAGCTGAAACGAAAGAATCACCTCATCAAGACCCTGGAAGCTAGACTAACCACAACAACGGAGACTGCCAAAGACCAGGTGAGTGTGGGTATAGAGCAAGCAAGGTTGGCCGATTAAAATGAGATAGAGTTGCTCAAGTCTAATCTCGAACAAGCACAGTTGGTGGTTCGGGATGGTCAGATACAAGCGAGTCAGCAAAAATATTTGATCCAGCAGTTGCAGGCTAGGGTGGAAATCGTCGAAAGCAAGGTGATAGATATTGGGATGTTTCAGTCCCAGGCGATGGAGATTCGGGGAAGAGTCTCTGCGGCCCAACGAAATTTACTTAGCAAGGTAGAAGCGATCCGAGACAACTGTTTTCTAGTCAATCAGGTTTTAGAGAACTTATCTGCTAGAGAAAGAGAAGCTGGAGCAGCACGGGTCACCTTCCAAGAGGCTGTGATAGCCACAAACAACCGGGATTCGGGAAGTACTCCCAGGTTTACCATTTTAGAGCAGACCAGAGGAAACATTCTATTGAAAGAATGGGAGCACAACATCTCGGAAGGAAAGCTACGATCCAAAAAGGTAACAAATACCTTGGAAGAGGCTTTCAGTTCTATAGATGGGGATCTCCTAGGTATTGAGAGCAGAGGTAGTGCCGAGGCTTTGATTCAGATGAATATGAAAAAAAATCTTGCTTGATTTAAAGGAAAAAGAAGAAAGGGATTTGACCGAGATCTCCCAAGTGACTATGGCAGACATAGTCCAAATAAACAAATGTATGATCAAACAAAGCACGCAATTATGCGTTATCGACATCATAGACAGAGAGATGGAAGACAGGCTGTCGCAGTTATCCCAAGAATGTTACTTTTTTGAAGCCAGCTGTCAAGCAGAACCGTCGAGGCTAATATCTTAGCTGGTTGAAAGATGTGTCACCTGTACTGAACATACGCGAGGACAAATGTCTGGTACCAAGTGAAGACAAAGAAGAAGAAATGGAGTGATTTCTCTCCTCCCTATCATAACCAAAATTTTGTAACGATTGAGATTTTATATTATTGTAAACTATATAAATATACCATTGAAAGAAGAAAAAAAGGCTGGACCTTTTTGTGTTGATTGTAACAGAGTTTTTACAATTTTTGAGAGTTAATACAAAGAAAATATGAAGATTCTCAATTCCGTCACGACTGTGTTATGAGTTTGTTTTCTTGTATCTCATATTTTCATTTCATTTCATATTCATAACTGATGAATGCTTCATTATAATTTAGTACGGCCAGTACTATAATGAATGAATTTTGGTTTTCTGTAATTGTTTACTGTTTTTCCTCTGTACCAACTATCAGTGGGTGTAAGACCAGTCAACACTTTAATAATTCTACACATATTCTATGCTACACCGGGTTATTTCTTTACATTTTTCCTCTTCAGTTTATGCGTGAGATTCTCCCTTGATAGTAGCCTTACATCATAGACAGCTAAATGTTTTTCTTCCACCTCATACATTTTATTAAGATATAACTCAGTTACAGGAAAGCGCCTTTGATTTGCATCCCTATTTCATTCCTGAAACCGTAAATTCTCTTTTATACGAACAAATTGAGACAACACTTAATCTCTCTCTGAAGTTTTTTCTACTTTTACTGTTCCTCCATGACTGCCCCTATACCAACACAACCCAATATTGAATCCGGATTATCAAACCAAACGCACATTTCCTTAAACCTTTTCGATACTATTCTTAAAACAACTACTAACCGGGTTGAACTAGAACGTTCATGGGTAGCCATTGAACAGGATATAACTATCCAGGAATAGTTGGAAGATAGACAACTCCAACGTAGAAATCTTCCCTAGTTTCCTTTGCCGAAGGTTAAGGTTTCTCTCTTCCCCACCTTTTACCCACTTTGGGATGCCTAGACACTGTACTTCTAATCCTTAAGTACAGACTCTGGAACAACACCAACCATGATCTCCACTGATGCCTCTCCTAAGATTTCCCGTAACCTTACTTATCCATCATGGGAAGTAGGGAGAATTAAGTAAGAGGCATGTCAACATGTGACTATGTGGAGGACATAAGTGTTGGATGGCATGGAAACCATATTGACATTGGTAACATTTTCATTTTCAAAATACATTTCATATGAATTTTGTGATTCAACCTTTAAAAATGTGTTTTCCTTAGTTATATGAGAAGGTATCTCATAGTGCACCTTGTGTTTCCCTCAAAATGAGAAAGTTTTTTTTCTTCCAATGTTTTCTAAAAACTACCGACATCAAAGGGTTCTTTTGTATAAAATTGTGACTAAGGCCTAGGAAAAAAGTATAATTTTATCTCTTGTGAAAGCCCTTTATTCCTTATTTTGAAGTAAATATCACTTTAAAAGGGAGATCTACATCTATTGTTGGGAGGTCCATTATATTTTTCTCTACAATCTTCCCCTGCATCCAAGACAATGACTACATGAGTCAAGGAAACACTCATTCTTTCCAAAAGGGTGGTATTAATTTCCAACATAATTACCTCATTAGTTTATAAGGTTATCAATATTTCCATCAGCAAGCCATCTCATCGACATGTCAAAAGTGAGGTTTCCATTTACAATGAATATTGCAATCTATAAGTGCTAAAAAATTGGATGCTTGAATTGGAAAGATGGTTTTATTATGATCATAATCCTAAATATGATAAGTTTCCATTCACCAAATTGAAACTTACAGGGGTACTTAGTCCTGAAAGTTGTTCTTTATTTCGAATAACATTTGATAAAGAGTTTAAAAAAAAAAATCCCTAAACCCCTGGTTCGGCCCCCTTTGCGCGCATGCCCCCCTCGCCTGGTGAGGCCGCGAGGCCTCCTGCTTCCTCTCCCGATCCCTCTAGAGATGTGGAAGCTTTCACCACCCTCATAACCTCCCTTCCAAAAACGAATAAGAAAACACCACCGAAGTTTGTAAAAAAACCGGAAGAAATCCCTTCGGTTCGGATTCAAGGAACTTCAATGACCCTCACCCTAAAATTTGTAGACCAGACACTCATAGGTCAATTCACGGGCATCTGGCCCTCCCCGGGAGCAATGGGGATTTGGCTGGATAAAAACTGGAAACCACATCTGAAAGGTAATCTCTCACATTTTCTCTGTGGAAGAGGCTTCTTTGCATTCCTTTTCGAAAACAAAACAGACAGGGATTTCATTTTTAGAAGCGGACCATATTTCATGGGATCCATAGGTATGTATCTCAATAGCTGGACTCCTGATTTTAACCCTGAAAATGACATTCCAAATGCAGTTCCAGTGTGGGTTCGCCTCCCCTTCCTTCCGTTTCACTGATGGAATAATGAGACTATTAAATCTATAGGAAATACTCTTGGGAATTTCATAGATCGGGAAGAACCAAAAGAAGCCCTGCAGGCTTGTGTGTGTATATGTGTAGAGGTAGATCTAGAAAAAGGTCTCCCAAAAGCTATTAATCTCATCCTGGACAATTGGAACTACCTACAACAAGTTGACTATGAACAACTTCCATTCAAGTGCAAGATCCATCATGAGTATGGTCACTTCGCGAAGCATTGTCCAAAATCTCCCCCCAAAACACTGATGGACGACGCAGAGAAATTGCAACAAACAAGGGAAAAAAAGCAACAGAGGCATGCCCCAACCACTAGAGGTTTTCCTACACCTCCCCAGCCCAGTAATGCTACTGAAATTGAGACAACCACCATGATGCCTACTCAAGAACCTCCGAGAAAGGACTTGCCTCAATTCACCCCCCACCTCACCCTCACCCTCCTCATTTCAACCCCTTGAATCCTCAATCCCCCCTTCTTCATAGCCCCCTCCCTCAGCTCCTAATCTGTCGGAAAGTAGTTTAGAACAAATCTTGGAGGAAAACTCAGAGACTGAATCACTTGATACATTGGTTAAAAGAGTGGGCAGAAAGACTAATTGATCCGGATTATTTTTGGCGCGAAATGAGATCGGAGATACAATAAAGAAATGCACAGAGATATCGCAAATATTCAATAATATAACATAAATGTATCGGATATGAAACCATAAACACAGATTTATAGTAATACACGATTTCTATTAATGAAAGAAATGTACAGAGACTATAAAAATACAGAGTGAAAGACTCGCTAGAATGGTGGCATCTTATCTTTGAGAAGAGATGTGACGGCTACTCGCATTCGCCAGAAGATGGTTACAATTAGGCTCTAGAGGAATTTTTACAATAATAGAGAATGCCAAAAGTCCTAGACATCCAAAAACCTAACCCTAGGAGATGAAGCGCCAAAAGTCATGTGGGCCCCGTTTGGGTAAGTTGGTGCATCAACTTCCCGGGGTCGTAACTTTTGCAT
>SNQJ01S0030990.1:3925-16120 GCA_010110895.2 Picea sitchensis | reverse complement strand
GGTTCCCAACTTGTTCTAAATATAACTCAAGAGGTTAAGCTCCTATTAACCTATATAAATAGCCTCTATGATGGTGGAAAGGGGAGGAAGAATTGAATACATGAAACTTATGATCTTGGAGGAAACTCACAGTCAGCCAAAGGAGAGTGATCAGTGAAGCTGCTGTTATCCAGGTTGTGGAGATTTCAAGAAAGGGTTAGACGAAGGGGACTTGATGAAGCTGTCGCATTCGTATCTATGATTGTAAGTACTGCTGTCATTATTCTCATCAATATGACACGCTTGGCCTATTTCTTTCTATTTTGTGTCTAATGTCGCATGAACTTATCATTCGTAGATAGATCTGTTTTCAAGATAATATCAATAGAGTAGGAAGTGGTCGTATCTTGTTTTGTCCATAGAACTCAGCGAGAAGCAACGGATTGGAGCGCAACTCGGAGCGTGTAGGGACAAACGTCGATAAAAATGTACTTCTGTCATCCTTCCTTCTCATGTGTCAGTTTAGATAGATTTGAAAGGAAGTCAGTGTCCATGATAAGCACTTTTCTGTCTAGGGTTAAGGTCAAGCTCTAGAGGTGATCTGCCTATCCATAGGGAGATTTTCCTACAACACACATAAGCAATGCTCAAAACCAGGTTCCCATCGATTTTAACCATTTAAGGTCTCAGGGATGGCAACTGTTCTGAGGAACATGGAGGTGTCTACATCCCGCCCGACACAAGTAGACCAAGCAATGAAATTAATACAACCAAGTACAACATTAACTAAATGAGCAACCACGTCCTCTACGGAATGCGCAAGACAAAGTACTCAGACAACGACCAACCATTATTAAGAAAAGGCATTATCTATGACTCACTTGGCATTAATTACGGACCAATTAATCCATTTAATTTCCAAAATTGACGAGTTACCCACCCATCCTTAAACTGATGTAAATTGAATTAAATGCAAATTCCCCATTTCCTAGATCAAAATTATGGTACCTAATTATGGTACTTAATTCAAGAACCCTACCTTTTACATGTCAACAATAACAGTAAAAACTTTAGTAACCGTACCATATTAACAATATCATTACATTTTATATCACAATAACCTTGCAATTAAAATAACATTAAATTTTACATTCCCTGTTAGCTAACACTTAAGATTACATTTGCTTTATGTTGCTACAACATTGCCCTAAAACAATCAACATTACATTTTGTATTAAAATAAATTGCCAACAAAAAATCAACAAAATGAGTCCTTGCATCTAACACTAACCTTACATTGCTTTATGTTGCAAAAACAATACTCTTACATATTTTAGAAACAATAAACTACCATGGCGTTACCTGTACATATCACCTTCCTTCCATTGCACTGCTGGAATAATGAGACTATTGAATCTATAGGAAATACTCTTGGGAATTTCATAGGTCGGGAAGAACCAAAAGAAGGCCTGCAGGCTTGTGCGCATATATGTGTAGAGGTAGATCTGGAAAAAGGTCTCCCAGAAGCTATTAATCTCACCCTGGACAATTGGAACTACCTACAACAAGTTGACTATGAACAACTTCCATTCAAGTGCAAGATCTTTCATGAGTATGGTCACTTCGCGGAGCATTGTCCAAAATCTCCCCCCAAAACACCGATGGACGATGTAGAGCAGTTGCAACAACTAAGGAAGAAAAAGCAACAGAGGCATGCCCCAACCACTAGAGGTTTTCCTACACCTCCCCAGCCCAGTAATGCTACTGAACTTGAGACAACCACCATGATGCCTACTCAATAACCTCCTACAAAGGACCCACCTCAATTCACCCCCACCTCACCCTCACCCTCCTCATTTCAACCCCCTGAATCCTCAATCCCCCCTTCTTCATATCCCCCTCCCTCATCTCCTAATCTGTCGGAAAGTAGTTCAGAACAAAGCTTGGAGGAAAACTTAGAGACTGAATCACTTGATACACTCGTTAAAAGAGTGGGCAAAAAGACTAATCTACATAAAATAGAAGCTTCGACCAGGAAGGAAATTTAACTAGGGAAGTAAACAAATTTGGATCAGATCGCGAGAAAAGAAACAAGGTAGAACAGGAAGCAAAGCGGATCCAACCCCCATAAAGGGGGAAACCCTAAAAATAATCAATGATAAAAATGATCTCCTGGAACTGCAGAGGATTAGGGAGCCAGCACAAGCTCTCACTAACACATGACCTTATTAAAGTAGAGAACCCTCAAATCGTATTGCTCCAAGAGACAAAAAGGAAGGATACTGAAATCCTTTAGGAAAGAAACTACATATGGAGAACATGCAAAGACACAACAATAAGTGCAAGATGAGCATCTGGAGGAGTCTGCACCCTTTGGAACCCCTGCTACTTTGACCTGCAATCCAGACACTCTACGACCCATTGGATTCAAACTACACTACTCCATCGACAAACAGGTAAAACTCCGACCCTCATAAATGTGTACATGCCTGCCCTTTATCAGGAAAAAGTGGAGTGTTGGTCCTCCCTACAAATTATCAAAAATTCTATTGATCCCAAGGAACTAATAATAGATGGAGACTTCAATACAACTCTACATCATAAGGAAAAAAAAGGGGGGTCAATCATTCGTGACCCATCAAGAGAGCATCTTGAGGATATCATTTCCACCTATCAACTGCTAGACATAAAATCCTCCAACGGGGGTTACACCTGGTTGAATAGAAGACTTGGGCCAGGACACATCACTGCTCGGTTGGATCATTTTCCCCTAAGGAGCTCCTTTTTAGAAGAGGCCTATCTTCCAAGCTTGCGCATATTACCTTGGACCGGTTCAGACCATAGACCTATCACCCTTACCCTTTCCCCTCCCCAAAACCCTGGCCCCATCCATTACAGATTCAACCCCCTTTGGATTCCAGAGCCAATATTCCTTGACATAGTTTCAGACGCCTGGAATTGTTGGATCCAAGTTTCCCCTAATTACGTCTAGGAGAAGAAACTAAAAAGAGTAAAAATGGCTTTAAAATGTTGGGTGACAAGAAACAAAGGAAAAGACCAAGAAGCAAAAGAAAGTTTACTGAGAGAAATGGAAGAGAACATAAGGAGCCTAGAAGAGAGGAAAATCACTCATGAAATCCTCCTCAAAGAGCAACAAAACTTCATGGATTACCAAAAAATCCTACACAAAGAAGAGGAAACTTGGAGACTTAAATCCAGAAGCCTTTGGCTTACTTTCGGAGATAGAAACACTAAATTCTTCCAGTGACAAGCGAAAGAAAGGATTTGGAGGAACGAGGTGAAAGAAATAACAAAAGGAGACGAAAAAAAACCAGATGACCCACATCAAATCCAAGAGGAAGCCAAACTTCATTTTCAAGCGCTGTTAACAGAAGATGGTAATATAGATATCAATGTACAAGAAAGCCTTCTCCAAAATATACCGAGCATAATTAGTCAAGAGGAAAACTACATGATTAATTAGGAAGTCACCGAAAAAGAACTCCATGAAGCTCTGTTCCAACTTCATCTAGACAAAGCTCCAGGTCTGGACGGTTTCACTGCGCACTTCTATCAAAAGTGTTGGCATATAATAAAGAGAGATCTCTTGAGAATGGTACAATATGTCCAGAAATCCGATAAGATTGGGGGTAACAAAAACTCCACCATTTTATCTCTAATTCCAAAGAATCTGAATCCTTCAACCTTTACCAGATTTAGTCCCATCTCCCTCTGTAATGTTTCCTACAAAATCATAGCAAAAATCATAGCCAACAAAATCAAACCGCTACTTCATAAAATCAACTCTCCAAACCAAAGTGGCTTTATGGAAAAAAGGAAAATGATTGACAACACAATTTTGGTTCAAGAAGCAATTCATTCAAGCAGGGAAAGGAGAGATCAAGGGATGATAGTAAAAATTGACATGGCTAATGCTTTCGACAGAGTAAGGAATTCCTTCTTGATAACAGTCCTGAAAATGTTTGGCTTTAACATTAGTGTCGTGGCTTGGATATCAGCGTGTATAACCACACCATGGATAGCACCTCTGGTAAACGGACGACCGACAAGTTTCTTCAAAAGCACCAGAGGATTGAGGCAAGGCTTCCCACTCTCCCCAATTCTGTATATAGTCATGGCCGAAACTTTGAGCACGGAACTGGAGAAGCATATAATTGGTAAAGTCATACAAGGAATCAAAATAGCTCGAGGAGTGAAATGAATAAACCACTCTGAATTTGCTGATGACACTCTCCTATTGGGAGGGGCATCCATTGTTATGGCTAAGAGATTCCAAACGACATTGGAAAACTTCACGCAAGCTTTAGGAGCACTCCTGAACAATAACAAATCAAATATTTATGTGTGTAACACCCCCTTGAGAACAACTCTTCTAATAGAAAACATCTTCCGCTTCACGCTAATTGAGAAATGGAAAATGTTCAAATACATGGGCATTCCAATCTGCCTCAAAGCCATCCCAAACACAACCTAGACACATATTCTATAGAAACTCAAAAATAAATTAAAGCAATGGGGAGCCTTTTGGCTGAATCTAGCAGGGTGTACAGTGCTAATAAAATCTATTCTCACAGCTCTGCCCATCTTCCAATTCTCCTCTCTGCTTGCCCCTCAAAATGTCAAAGCTGAAATGTCTAGAATTATAAGGTGCTTCCTCTGGGAAGGAGGAAAAACAAACAATTAAAAATTCCATCTAATAAGATGGGACAAAATGCTACACAAGATGCTACACAGGGCTGTCAACTCAAAAATTGGAGCACGGTGGTAGACACAACTTGGACAACCCTCTCCCAACCTAAAGAGATTTCTTCACAACCCCCCCTCATTTTCAGAGTGGGGACGAAACCTCCTCCTGTCCACCCCACACGCCCCTCACTCCACCTGTCCCCTCCACTCCCCTACCACGAGTCCCCTTCACATGCCCCCTCTCACCTTTAGTCCTTCATAAATGCTCTCACTGTCCTTTATTATGGCCCCCCTTCATGTTCGCATTGCCTTATATCACTCGCCCCTTCTTAGTTTACAATCGCCGACCTCCTTTCCTCTTGTCATTTCACGTTCGAAGTCTCATCGCTGTTCCCGCGACAAATCCTGAGCATGGGAAGGATCTCTGCAGTGAGAAGTTAAGGCGTATGATGACGTTCAACTTGCACAGGGCCTTAATTTCAAGTGAGGCGGAGGATAATGCCATCAGAGGTAATCATAGCTCAAAAGTATGGCGAACGGTGGGGAATTGGTTAAATTCCATGAATCAATTCAACAGGAGAGATTATGTCGCAGTTGAATTGGTGCATGGACTTGGAAAACGCATAACGGAGAGGATCAACACTGAGAAAATTCTCGATGAGCGCATAGGTCGTCGTAGCAATAGGATCAACACTGAGGAAACACCTGGGGAATGCGCTAGTGGACGATGCAGCTGGTGGAATGTAAGAAGAACAACAAATATGAACAGGAAAACTCCAAAAATGGTCACAGTCGAGGAGCATGAAGAGGTTTTAAACGTAATCCAAACACTACAAGTTCAGCTCTGGGCCCTCTCCACACAGGTACTCTCCATTATGGAAATTACTATTCAACACAGGAGTGAGTAGCAGAGGACTAAAGACGAATGCGAAGCGCTCAGGTAGCAAATTGAGGAGCTTAAATTCATATCTGGGCCGGTTTCTCCTGTCACGACCCTCTTAGACGAGGCCTCCTCCCTAGGACAACACCCACATCTGGACCTCAACCTCCGACCTCCAACATAGGCAGAACAACACGCACCAGGCAATACTTGAAAGTAATTCTATGAAATGTTTTTTTGAGCTATATCTAGGTACTTTTTGTAAGGTGTTCACCAACTTAGCACCTTCAGGATTTAGTAGAATAAATAACACCACCTCTATTCTCCATATATAGATTGGAGAACACAGGTGGGAGCACTTTGTTAACAACAAATTTTGTAAACAAAAAAGTACTCGATGCCTGTGTTTTTTCGCAGAGTTTTAATATATAATTTTCCCAGTTACTGTTAAAAAAAATAAAAATTAAAACTTACAGGGATTTCCAAATAATTGGTTATATAATTTTAATGATCCTCCTCGTTAGGTGACAACCTCTTTATAGCAAGTGCAAATTTATTTTTTGTTTTTAAAAGTGTGTGCACGTGTGTATAAGGGAAACAACACATTCGACTCTGCGTCGCCACCCGATGACTAACAAGACGCAACAATGACAGACACAACAAGATGATGTAAGACGCACATCAACATATTCCAGTAATGAGCAACAATCGACCGACAAATAATTAGAACTGACTACCCGCCCATCCTACCCTAAAATGGTTAGGACCTCAAAGACAAATAAGCAATGCTCAAGACCAGGTTCCCATCGATTTTAACCATTTAAGGTCTCAGGGTTGGTGACTGTTTTGAGGAACATGGAGGTGTCTACATCCTGCCCGACACAAGTAGACCAAGCAATGAAATTAATACAACCAAGTACAACAATAACTAAATGATAAACCACGTCCTCTATGGAAGGCACAGAACAAAGGACTCAGACAACGACCAACCATTATTAAGACAAGGCATTATCTATGACTCACTTGGCATTAATTACTGACCAATTACTCCATTTAATTTCCAAAATCGATGAGTTACCAACCCATCCTTAAACTGATGTAAATTGAATTAAATGCAAATTCCCCATTTCCTAGATCAATATTATGGTACTTAATTATGGTACTTAATTCAAGAACCCTACCTTTTACATGTCAACAATAATAGTAAAAACTTTAGTAACCATACCATATTAACAATATCATTACATTTTATATCACAGTAACCTTGCAATTAAAATAACATTAAATTTTACATTCCCTGTTAGCTAACACTTAACATTACATTTGATTTATGTTGCTACAACATTTCCCTAAAACAATCAACATTACATTTTGTATTAAAATAAATTGCCAACAGAAAATCAACAAAATGCATTCCTGTATCTAACACTAACCTTACATTTCTTTATGTTGCAAAAACAATACTCTTACATATTTTAAAAACAATAAACTACCATGGCGTTACCTGTACATATCACCTTAACAATATAATTCATAGTCACAACACATTACACATGACTATATCAAATTATGTTATTCATAAAAATAAAATTTTAGTAACATATACACTAAAATAACAATAGCCTTACCCTTTATGTTATGATGACATTATATTAGATTAAAAATAACATTACTTTTATGTATTATCGGTAACACTAAAATTTACAATAACATTACCATAAAGTAACGACCACCTGGCATTTTATATCATGATAACCTTGCAATAAATCACCATCACCCCACATCTTATATGTTATCAAATGATAATTAAAACTACCAAGACATTACTACACATGATAACATCCTTACATTTTTATTTCAAGACTTGCATGTAAAAACCATAACCTTACGTTCGACATGTGGTCATCATTAACACCTAAATGACTAAAATAGTATCCAAATAGAGCCCGAACTGTAATTCCATCTAGATTAACATTAACGCAAAAGATGGAGCAAAACTGGATTAGATTTAACAATAGTTAAGATTAAATGAAAATAAACCACCTCAAGAAATTAACGATCTGCTACCCTCAGTCTACGGCCTGGGTAGCTGAATGTGGCTGTCAGCCTGATAGGCTCAACGCTATCCACTCAGAGGCTGTCTCCCGACCACCATTAGTTCGCTAACCCAAAAGAGCAACAGTGCCAGGAATTCAACCCGCAAATTCCTCTACACGCAGGAATTGTTGTTGACCGTTTCATGAAGGGAAAAAGATGTGTTTACCATTCTGTTCAATTCTTTTTAGAAGTTAATTATCTGCACACTGGTTGCGTTAAGGGGGAAATACTAGTCTGCCTCGTTTCACCATTTTTGGGGCAAAACTAAGTATATGGGTCGCGGTGTTAACCCAAGAGAATTGCAACTAAAGTGCCACTAAACTATGAGGGATCAGTGCAAGAAGGCCTGGCAGAATTAAGCATTAAGGAAATAACTAAAAATGATCTGGAAAAGGGATCTACGTTTACTCTTCCTCTGACCAGTCAGGGAGCACTACGCAGGACTGTCAACACAAGACTTTTTGGCGTGGAATAACACTGCACATTGTTGTGTAAGCTGGGCGTGAGGGCAAAAATGGGGCGAGAGAAAAAGGGATCAAGGCTGGGGATTAAACAATAATTCATTGTGATAGCCACGGGCTTGCCCATTTTAACACCTCTAGCGATAATTAAAAGGTAGTAAAGCTAAGAGTTTTAAATTCCATGTGAGGAACACGTCTTGGAACCTTCCTAGAAATAAAAGGATAGGAATTTCGAACGGGAGAATGATAGATTTGACGTAAGAAGGATTAGTAACTGGAAAGCAATGCTAAGCCTTCATCAACTATCGAAATTGTCATTGCCCAAGGTAAAAGAAAAGAGTCAGTTAATTCATGCCTGTGACGATAGGACTGTGGATACAATATCAACTAAACTCGAAACCTTCACTCAACTATATAGTGTAATTTATCTCACGCTCTGGTTGACTATCATAAGGGTTTTAAAAAAAATTCCTAATACAACTTACAACCTCTTACTCTGATGATTCCTAAGGATAGACACGTAAAATTAGTGATAGGAGGATATAAAACATTCTAAAATTTTAAGAGTTTACATCCGAATTTTGAGATTGAATGATTAAGTACAACACTCAATCGAGCATCGATTTTGATCTTCTACACAGATAGATAAAATTACCAAATAAAATAAATTAAAAAAAAAAAACAAATTACTGTGAAATAATCATTTAACTGGAGGCAATAAAAAAAGGGGCTGCAAGACTGTATCGGAATTCCCGTTTAGTAGCTCTTTATGGCAAGGTTTGTAAACATACAATAATGTTTTAAATGCTAGGAATGTAAACCTACGTTGCCTTTTTGGAACAGGTTTAACAACAAAACGTGGTAATTTGTCGGATAAAGCAACAAACTTTTAGCTTCAACTGGTCACAGGTATAACACTACACTTACCCACACCTGGAAGTAACAGGATAGACGGTTGGGAAACATTGAATTCGAAGTGCCAGACTATTCCCCCTTCCTTTATTTCAACTCTCAAATGGAGAAGAGAAGCCTACCGGGTAAAGGAAGGATGCTGAGCAGAAGGCCTTCGATTAATTAGATTAATTAGAACGTAGAGCCAAAAAAATTTATGAACATACACATCAAAAAGGGGGTTTTACAACTCTGCTAATAACATTTTAGAAATTCGTTGAACTACCCTCCAAAAAAAAAATGCTTCCATTCAACAGAGACCTCTACTTCCAGCCCGAATAAGTTTCATAATAAAACGCACATAAACCACCAACAATAAACAACTTCAATAAATTTCATACGAAACTTTAATAAATCTATCTAATCTTTTTCAGATCAATAAGCAATCCAAGCGTAAGTCTCAAGCATTCTACTCTACAGTTTATAAGAGCATACCTTTGCCTCTTTGCTTGCCTCGAATGACGTCCACGCGTTCCATGCCGCTCCTGCTCGCTGACCATCGAGACCTCATCAGTACCTCCCAGCCAATCGCTAGGGGTACTCTTCTTCCCCCTTAGCCCCCCGAGCCGCAAAGGGGCCACACACTATCCAGACGGTACGTCTAGCTCCCAGCTTGCCTCGGAAGGCCGAGCTACCACTCCTATCCGAGCTGGAAAATCCCAACTCCACACAAGTAATCAGTCAAGTCACAAATCTGGCAGCGTAATTTTACGCTAACAGCCGATCCCCCTCTTCCTTCACTTCCCTTTCTTTTATAGAGTTTTAGACCTTCAAACTTTCCCTAAATCCCTTTTTAATTTAAGTTTTAATGAAATCATCTAAAAATTTTCCATCGTACAAGTGTCATTCATCCCCCACTTTCCTCCAAATTTTAATTTCTTTAATTTATTAATTGACTCATTTCCCTCACCCACCTATAGTTACTCCTAGGTGTCCCTAGATTCTCTTACATGTTTTAAATACTTTTCCTTAAAAACGATGTTGCTAATTTAGCTCAAATTAGAAGGTTCTTTATTACAGATTCCTTACTATGTTTACCTCTCCTTTTTACCATAAGTTCCCTTCTTTCCTTTATTATGTTTCCTCCAATTTTTAGTTTCGTAAATTTTACTTTTCCATTCTTTCCCCTTTTAATAAAGCCAAAATGGCAGTTGCGCTATTTAATCTTTTCCTTTTATTATTAATTTAATATATTTTGTACTTTCACAGGTTAAGAATTAATTTCTTCTTTGCCATTTTTTAAATCCACTAGTTTTAATTAAATTCTTACTCTCTTCATTTACCCCAAGAATTTTATGAAGACTAAACTATTACTTAAGTGGGTTTTAGTTTAAATTTTTATTTTTATTTTTAGGGTCTTTTTCTTAAGGTTAGACTAAATTTTTACCCTAGAGAAGTTTTAGACTTAGGACTTAGATTCTGAACTGGGCAACATTTGGTTAGGGAAGTTGTTTAAGGATTTCTTAAGGCGTTAAATGTCTTAGGACCATCTAGGTTTGTTCCTTCATCACCGTCAACGTGACGTTCCCTTCAGGATGCACCACGTGCTCCAAGGGTGCCACTCACCTTGTTTGTTTCTTTTGCACGACGTACCCTTCAGGATGCACCACGTGCTCCAAGGGTGCCACTCGCCTCTTGTGTTTCTTTTGCGCAACGTGCCCTTCAGGATGCACCACGTGCTCCAAGGGTGCCACTCGCCAACTTTACTGATTGGTAGACATCAATAACCCCTAGAGTCAACACTCCGCCAGGTGAACTTGTGGGAAACTAAGGGCTTCTAAGGAATAAGGCCCTCACCTTATTGCGTGCCCCTTAGAATCATCATGAGCGGCTATCACAATCTACCCTCATGACATCATGGATCCTATTGAACTAGGTAATCATTAACCTACAGTTTGAGCCACGACGAGAGTGCTAGTAGGCTGTGGCAGGGCTGTTGTCCACACCTCTCCCTCAACCTCTCTGAAAATCGTGTGTGGCCCCTTTACTCCATATGTGAGTCTGGTCGAAAATCTATCGTCAGCCTGCGTCATCAAAAATCATGTCAGAACAAGTCCACATCATATCATAAAATCAATGTAATATCACAGTAAATAAATCAACCCAAATAGCACACTCCCTGACTCAATCTAGAGTCCAAGGGGTTCCATCGATGCCTCTGCATCCTCAAGGTCCAAAAACCCTGCACACTCAATAAAACTGAGTCAATAGCACCTGTCTATGTCAATGCAGTAAACATCATGTCATTAATCATAACACATCATAATCAAGGACAAGAGATTTAAGATCATAATAGTCCAGATCACTTGCGAGCAAGTGTCCTCAAAGAATAAGTTTTCTCAGTGCGCCAGAGCGTGATGTTACAATAATGTGCGGTAATTAAAAATCCTTTCACCACTTGGATTGGTCTTGTGGAGGCCTTTAGTCTTGCATTATATCCCTCCATCTATAAATAAGATATGAATTTCAAGGGTATTCACTTATGTCATGGATTCATCATAGCCATGAAAGACTACATTAACCAATTCATCTGGTTGTTAATTCTTCTCAGCATCTCTAATCTAGTTGATAAACTTATCCTCAACTTTATAAGTGGATTAAAGGAACATTTGTATCACAGGTTGAAGTATGTGGAATTCACCATCCTTGATTCTTCCTATAATCAAGCATAATTGGTCTAAGAAAAGTTTTTATATTAGGATAGAATTCAATAACATTGCTCCCCCTACAATGTTTCCAAATAGACACCTTAAAATCCTACACCTCCTACTACTATAGGGCCATCATCATTTTCACAATATTTTTCTTCTTTTCCTTCTGCTAGTAAGTTTTGTCATTATTGTAAAAAGCAAAGACATGATAAGTTTGAATGTTCCAAATTGAGGAAGAAAACTTTTATTGTATAATATACAATTGAGGAAGATGATGATTCTTCTATTGAGGTCTCCAATGAAGACATGTCTTACAAAGAGTTAAGGAGACTCAATAAAGTCACCTCACTACAACACTCCACTCCCCAAAAATCCAAAGATAATTTATTTATCACATGTACACATCTTTCCCATGATCTCTCCATTGGTTATGTCTTTGACAATGGATCATAAGAGAATTTGACCTCCA
>SNQJ01S0030989.1:24729-83425 GCA_010110895.2 Picea sitchensis | reverse complement strand
TTGAAGTCCCAAAATAGGTCAACTTGACCAAGGATCTCCCAAAACTTGGTCAAGGGCCAACAGGCCCCCAACACTCACCTGTGACTCGTCCCGAGTCACTCTGGTCTAGGTAGTTCTGCTTCAAAAGACTCGAGCGTGGCTCAAGCTACTTTGACTTGTTTTTGTGCCACAACCTCCTGTTCAACGAACTCTTGGATGATTGCGTCGTTGAAAGGTCCTTCTAGGCACTATTCAACTACAGTGACAACCTACTCGAGTTCTACTACTAGGCCTTCGACCTCTGTGAACAATTGGTAAGCCTTATCTTGTACAGGTTGGAGCCTCTGATTTAATTCCATAACTCTTCTCTGGATAGTGTGGATCTGTTGCTGGGTGGCGTGTTTCTCTTGGGATTGTTTCATTCTTTCCATAGCTAACAGGGGCTTCAACTGTGCCTGTATTGTCTCTGCTTGCTTCTTTGCTTCCTGGAGTTGTGACTCTAGTGCCTGCAATTCTGGGTTCTCAGTGAGTTGCTCATACATCTGGGCACTATGATTACTCAGTTGCTTGCATTCCATGGTAAGGGCCTTTATCCTTTCAACTGCGCTCTGGGTGGTTGCTTCTATTTGATCCCTTACATCCTACAGAGTCTCGGGCACTGTGCAGAGCTCTAAGTCTGCTATACATTGTTGTAGTTTTGGACGGCTTCCGCAAGCTGCTCTACTTGCTGCGTGACTCGGTCCTCTGCCTTTATTTCTAAGACTGTCACAGAGCGAAGTGCTCTGTTGACCGCTTCTTTCACTTCGATTTTCTTTGCGAGCAACTGTTCTTTTCCTTACTACATCTGTGATTTTTCTTCCTCGAAATTCACTTGGAGAGAAATATTTTCCTATTCTGCAGCGTTACATTGTTCTACGAGTATGCCTTGCACTTTCTTCAAGGCCTAGGTGGATTTTTCTGTTTCTTCTTATGCTCGTCGAAGGTGAGCTTTGACTGTATCTGCTAGTCGATGGAGTTGGGTTGGCTCATCTCCCAACTCATCTCCCAACTCTGGTTCTCCCGATGGCAGGGGCACAGTGGAGACTGCGTGGATTTACTGAAGGGCCTATTGTACCCCTTAGACTTTGAATCCATTTCTCTCATACATTTCTTCCTGCTTTTCTTCTTGTTTCTCTACTATTTCCAGTGAAGCATCATTCAGGGATGCTATGATGAAGTCAAAATCATCGGAGGTGAGGAAAATATGCATCTTGGTCATGGTAGCTTTCGATTTCTTTCAGGAAGAAGGTTTCCGGGGGGAAACCTTCCTCTTCTTCAAGGGGTCAACCTTGTCTCTGGGCGATGTTACTTCACCTAACTTCGTTTTAGCTTCTACTTCGTCATCACCCCCTCGGTCAGGTGACATTGAAGCAATCTTTCCTGAGGTGTTGCTTAAATTTTGGACCTCCTCAATCTTCTTGGGTGTATTATGTTCTTTATGAGTGTCCTTTGGGCTGTCAGGATTATATATATCTATAGGGTTGGCGGGGATAAGGAGGTCATTAGACTATTCCTCGATGATCTCCTCAAGGTCTTCTTCTGTAAGTTTATAATATGACTGGAGCTTCTCTTTATGTTCATCTGCTCGCGTTGTAATGTAGATGAAGTGTCTATCTGCGTTGAACTTCATCAGGGGTTGGAACCTTTGTAAGGTGTTCAAAGTCATGTGAGGCTTAGCTTCGATGGCTCTCTTTATCTGGAGGTAATATGTATGAAACACAACATTCGACTACCACTGTTTGTTCATATCACTTGAATACCAAAGGGTAGCAAACTTCGCAGCAAGCGGTTCAAACGACTCTATGTCTAGGAAGGTCTCACCTTCCATCATCTCCCAGGAAACAAATGCAATGAGGATCAAGAGCCAGCTGAAATGAAATTCATAACCCTGATCCTATGCTTCTTAGCAGTCTAGTTCCAACTGGTTAACTAGGTACTTCGCCCAGTTCATCTGTAGGCCTTCCAGGCACTTCCCTACAAGGTCAATGACAAAGCCGGTGACCTGCATAGGTCAGTTATTCCTTACTAAATTTCCATCTATCAGTTGACATGCTAGGCGCACTACACGACTCTGGTTGGAAGCTACCTTGTAGCCTCTTATTCCCTTCTCAACATCATCATATGTATCCTTGATCTTCTATGCCAGCGCGCGATCTGCGGCTTTTCTTGGATAAAAATTCTGCGGGTTAGGTCCTTACATACTCAGTCCTGTGATCCTATGGATCAACGTTGGGTAAATTGTAATACGATGGTCTAGCCATAAGTAGCCGCCATGGTAACATGACAATAGCATCTTGACACATGCATTGACTTCCTGGTTTCTTCCGAAGTGTGGGATATTCATGACATTCAACAGGGTGGACTGCGCGAGGTTCATTGTCCATGGCTGGGGAATTATATTTGAATTCTTCCCCTTCGTTCTGGTTAGGTACTTGTACAGCGCAAGCATACCATAGATCTTGCGATCTCCGAGTTTGAAGTCATTGAAATTCAATGATGTGATCTTATCTTGCTTTGCTCAAACTGTACATATCCCCTTCGAGAGGTACGTAGTGACCATGGTGTACTTAAAATATCTTGGCACACTATCACGATTCACTGCGCTAGCCAGAGGCGGGATGTAATTGGGCAATATGGTTGGAATCAAGTTCGCATTTGCTAGGTCATATTTGTGCTTGGTTCTCTCTTTCACTGATGGTCGGGCTGATCCGTCTCCACGAGAATTCGATGGAGAGGCTTGCAATCCTTTCATCGATGATGCTTGTATGCCTGCAGACATCGACATTACTCGTTTAGTCATGAGGTCGATGAGAACTTCTTCAACAACTTTATCTACAGCGCTGAACTCATCCGACATACACTCTTGACGATGGAAATCTCGGGTTCGAGAAGTAACTTAGACACTGCAATGGGATAGAGGAAAATAGCGCAATGATCACTGTGTAAAATCAACGAGTCTGCGGGCTCAGATTCTCGGTTAGCAAAAGTGTTCTCAATGCATGGCGCGACGAGATAAATAGATAACTTGGCAATGGATCTCTTGTAACAGGTGAGAATCCTTCATTAACTCTATTCTGTCTGTTACGATGCGGTCCAACGGTCTGGTGGCGAACCATAAATTCCTTTCTACCCATTTGAAGGGTCGACCAAATGGTTATATTGTTCCCAACGACTATATTTCTTCACCCTGGCGAAGTGCTATGTGGTGTTGTTCTGTTATCCGGATAAAGCTCCAATTTTGCAAATTTCCTCTCTGCAAAGTTCCCTTTGGAACCTTCTGTAACTTTTCGATCTTAACTCTCTTCTTACTTATCTTTCTGGCCTTCTTTCCAGTGAGCTTCATCTCGGAATTCCTTTTTCCATTTTGATTCTTATCTGCTTTTGGCATAGTTACTTCGCGTTGTTGATATTCTTTCCTAAGATTCGAGGGTAATACTTCTTCATTATCTGGAATAGGTACTTCAATCTTATGTGGGTCTTCTAGTGTTCTTGCAACTTCGACATCTGGGTCTCTGGTGTTAAATAGCTTGGATCTGTTCTTCTGTTCTTCAATCAAGTGTGCGATCCTTCTAGTCATGAAATCGTTTAACTCTTGTTTCTTCTACTCTAAAACTTCTTCTTCTTCCTTCCTTATGGCCCGATCTCTTTCAATCCAAGGTTTTCCTAGTAACATGGTAAATGGGGCGTTGTTCTCAAAAAAATTAACTATCTCAAAATCCTTCTCTGTCAAAGTTCCATTGGAATTCATAGATATTTGGGTGAGCTTTCCACATAGGTTTATCATCTTTCCTTTGAATATTCCTATTCCTCCTAATGAAGGAATCATAACAGGCCTTCCTATATCTTCCCAAGTTCTTTCTCTCATGATATTCACCTATGTTTCCTCATCTAGAACACAGTCAATGTCAAAGTCTCCTATTCTTGCTTCTATGCATGTTTTTTCTTTGAAGATATCTGATAAGATGACATGTCGATGGTCATTCAGGGTGTCTTTCATCTGTAGCAATACTTTCTCTGATTCTTTCTGGGGTTCTGCCATAATTGTAGTTTATGGATCTGCCTTAGGGTTTTATTGTCTCATGTTCATTCCTTCAAGCTTAGCAATCATTCTAGGGAAATCCAATACTTCATCGTCCATAACTTTACAACAAAGACAACTAGGTCTTCTCCCAGGGCATTCCCTAGCAAGATGTCACAATTTTCTGCAACTATAACATAGGGTTAATCCTCTCTTTCTTTTAAATGATTCCCAACTCTTCCTGTACTATGCGCTAGGATCATGGTAGCTAACCTGCAAACATTTCTTTCTAGGATCCTGCATCCACTTGTTAGTCCAAACATTCTTTCTATGCATAGGTATAGCATATCTTTCACTATTCTTATAAGATCTATGCATGCCAAACCTTCTTTCATCTATTAGTGCCCTAGTTTTCCATCTAGGACAAAATCTATGAAACATACCTAGATCCATACTGTTGAAACAAAAAATTCCACTTATCTTACTTCTACAAAGCACAAAGCTTTTAGATATAGAAATTTTCACTATTCTTACCTTTATCAGAGCACAAAGCATTCAGATCTTACTTCTTCTCTTTAGATCGAACTTCTTTTCTTTATCACAAAGCTTCTTAAACTAAGTAGAGTACTGTGCACTAGGGCAACATATCTACACACATAGCTTTCACAATTTTAGGTAATATCTTTGCACAAATCTTCTTCTTCCTCAGTTCCAAGCAATCACAATTTCAGGTCAGATCTTTTCACAAAGATTCTTCTTCCTCAGTTCCCAAGAATCATGGTTTTAGGCAACAGAACCATTTGTTGGTACAGGGGCAGACCCAGGGTTCAACACTACAACAATGCACCAACAAAACCCTAACTACCAGCCTTTTCGGCAACACCTGCGAAGTATATGAAGTCTCACCCGAGGTAGAGGCAGGGGTGGTTGCAGGACTCAGGTGTCTGCAACCTTAGTTGGAACACAGATCTGTGATTGTAATACTTAACAGAGCACTTAACAACAACATTTCATCAATATTTGACCACTATCTACTCCGCAGATAAAACAGGGCATCGTATCATTCATTCAGATCTGATGTATTTAAGCACTTATCATAGAGAGATAGATTAGATCTAGTAGATTCAAGCACTAAGCACATTCACATAGGTCATATCTAACATCCATATACATTGTTAGCACAAATGATAAACAAAACTATATATCTATAGCAAAGCACTTAGCAAGTAAAGACATAAACACATCAACACATCGCACAAAGCATAGAAACACAATATGTACATGGTTCACCCCCACCCTGGGGATATGTCCACCAACTCTTATCTTTATTATCTTTAGTCAAGCTTCTTACAGGCACATAACATCAAAATCCTACTTAGTAGAAGACAAGAGATCTACGTGCACTACGCCAGATCCTCCTTCTTCGAGTTAGGGTACATCCCCAAGCCATCTTACAATTACTTGCACGTAGCTTTGCAAGTCTCACACAATATGCAAAAAGCATATACAATCCATACTTAACACTTATCCCAATATCACACACACACACACACACACACACACACACACACATATATATATGCCTCTCCTTACATTGCCTAGACATCTATTTATATTTTACCAAATAGGCCTAAACATGGGTAAACCCATGGGCCAACATCCCCATACCCGTTACATAATCCCAAATCCCAAAAAGGGGGCGATATCCTGCGATCTCTGCTTTGTCTTGTGCTCCACCTTCGACAGGCTGTCAAAGTCCCAAAATAGGTCAACTTGACCAAGGATCTCCCAAAACGTGTTCAAGGGCCAACATGGCCAATCGAATTGCAAAAGTTGCAGTATGAAATCTTAGGAACTATCTGGTATTTTTGCATCATTGGACAATGATATGGATCATGCCCCTGTGCCTTACAAATATCACACCATAGTCCTCCTAATATAAAAGGGTTTTGAAGTCATGTTTCCATGTACGACGTGAAAGTTGGGTATTCATTCTTGTGGTGTCCTTCTGTCCTACATGTGGTACACCAAACAACTTCTCTTTTGTCCTTACCCCTATTTTGGTTCAGTTGAAATGTTAAATTCTTCAGATCCTCCTTCAGCTCCTCTATTGCTGGATATGTCTTCTGATATTGGTTCTTCTCCAGTTGTAGGGATTCCTGCAGAGCCTCTACCTAAGTCTGAAAATTTTGACGTCTCAAAGGATATTTCAAATGCGGTAGCAGTGAATTTAAAAACATATGCCTATGCTGCATATCTTTCATGACATAGTTCATATTTCCTTTCAATCGATTGAATATCTGGTCAATATCCCACACAGATTCTTTGGGTTTCTGCCTGATCTCTATCATCTCATTCATGTATTGATCCTCTGAGTTAGACTTCTGGAATTCATTTATCAACAACTTCTTGATACCTGCAATCATTATGGTTGTTCCTGGTTGACTATTTGCAACTAAGCTCATTGTCACACACCAACTACGACATAATAATTTTTTTTCTTTTCCTCAAGGGACAGAATCCTTGAAGTCCTACAGGGGCCTAGTGCAGGCTAGTTCTTCCCTGTTCACCTCCCTGTGATCATGGGTTAGGACCACAGGCCAAACAAACCAGGCGCCTTTTTGTGTTTCTCGACTCAATGATACAAGTGAGTCCAATCTTAAAGGTAGAATGGCGAGGGGGCTTCGGAATGAAACCTTGGCCGTAGATCTGGGCACGCAGATTCTGGCCGTCCAGATCTACCCTTCGCTTAATGACAAAGCACTAGCTCCCTTTCTTTAGTCCCTATTTCGATAGGACCACATACGCGCCTAAATGCAAGCGCCTTTCACAACTTGCAACCTCGCGAGTCGTGAGTCGAATACCCTCGAATTTTCTTCACCAATCACCGATACTCGAGATCACAAAATGGGTATAGATTCCTTTTGTCAGTGTCCTTTGCACGTGACCGTCGGTTAGGCTAAATGCTAGCTCCTCTCGCGTTCTCTCTACTCGCGACTTCACAAGTTCAAGGGTTGAGCTCTCATTCTCTTATCCCGTGAATCCCCAAGATGCGAGAAGCCAACGGAGTGTTGACTCCCTTCTCCAGGTGACGCGTGTCCACCCGTCAATCACGCAGGCCCCACCTTGAAGTTCTGCCACGTGTTCTCTCGTGCTTGGCTCTCGGCACTTCACTACTCGTGAAGTTGTAAACGACTCCTTTCAACCTCCAAACCCTCGAATGCGCGATAGGTAATGGGGTTCCTGATCTAATGGTCCTCCCGTTCTCTGGTTCCAATGGTTGTCTCCGCTCCTCGCGACTTTTCCACTCGTGACTTGGAGCACCCAGCCTTTGGGCTCTTACCTTGCGAACCTCCAAGTTTGCGAGATCCCTGAATCTCTGCCACCTGTCCTCCTCAGATGGATGGTCCTAATCCTCTCACGACTTTTCCACTCGCAACTTGGAGCACCCAACCTTTGGGCTCTTACCTTGTGAACCTCTGAGTTCACGATATCCCTAGATCTCTGCCACATGTCCTCCTTGGATGGACGGTCCTGATCCTCTCGCGACTTCGCCACTCGCGAATTGGAGAACCCAACCTTTGGGCTCTTACCCATCGAACCTCTAAGTTCACAAGATCCCTAGATCTCTGCCACCTGTCCTTCTCAGATGGACGGTCTTGATCCTCTCATGACTTCGCCACTCGCGACTTGGAGCACCCAACCTTTGGGCTCTTACCTTGCGAACCTCCGAGACGCGAAAGTTAGCGATGGTTTGACTTTCTTTTCGCACTTCTCGCATCTCACAAGTATCTCTGCCGTCCGTTTCTTCTCTCTTCTGCGCACGTCTGGACGTACATTTTCGACGAACCAGATCTATTTCGCTCCAGCTAATCTAACGACAGTTGTAACTCTTCCTTGAGCATTCACTTCTCTTTCTTCTCCTTGGAATATTTCTTAAGTATCAAAGGTCTCGGCCTTTGCTTCTCCTCTGCGACCTTCACATCTATGGCTCCATGGACAAAACGACACCATCCCTCCTAGGCTTCTCTACTCTGAAGCCGTGACAGATTTCCTCAACCTCCGTGGATTCCTATAGGGTCCGTGCATCTGACCAGGTGCTATCTGTCCTGGGCTTCATCAACTATGAGGGACTTGGGAGCTTTTCACTCTTTCTCCTGGGTTTTACTCTTAAAGAGTCTTCAACACATCTATTTCTCTCCTTCATCAAGTCTAGGACTTGAGTGGGTCTCGGTCTCTATGCTAATCGTGAAAACAAAGGAGAGGGGTTGAGGCATTTAACACCCCATCTTCTCCTTCCAATCTAACGACCGTGAGTGACCGCAGATCTTTCAATAGGATCTCGCCCGTCAAACGATACTTATCCCTACACAACCATCTCGGGATTTCAAGAGGATCGTTCCTCCTCGTGCAGGGTTACTAAGGCCTTGCGCCTTCACATCCTCTTTCCAGGTTCTTGATGGGATTTTCAAGGAGGGTATCTCTATGGGGAGGTTTACCCAGGGTACTATCTGAGGTAGATAAGGGTATCTCTCTCTCGAGAACCAAACGTGAAGTCTGAATTAGATCAATATGCATATAAATAGTGATTTATGAAAACATAAGTCATACATAGTCTTTCCATTATAAACATGCAACTACTAGTACTGATCAAAACACCATACATACATTCTTGCATTGAAATCATTCACAATTTCACAGCTTATGAGCATAAATGTCAGAATATATATATTTGAAGATGACAGAGACAAAACACTTATCAGAAAAACACTAGAGGTGATGCAACTGCTGAGAGGGGTGCTCGTTTCCACCCAACCGTAGGCTGAGAGACTCCCAACGAATTTACCACTAGCCACCCACGAGCTGAGACCACGATACTGCGAGACTACGTCTCTATCTACCAGTGATCGAGAATGAAGGTTACTCTCCTTCTTCTCTGCTATCACTCACTCTGCATATTTTTCCAGAGTTCTTCCTCCCTCGCGTTTGCCCGTGATCGCACACTCCTCCTGTGTTTTTCCTTTCTGGTGAGGTTGAATGTGTCACGATCTCCCTCGTGGTGGTCAGGTGTCAGGACCCCACAGATGGGTGGTTTTACCCCCATCCCTCATTACGCATGAGGAGCCATCCACCTACCAAACTGTGAGTAATTAATTTCGGGCCAGTGAGCCACTCTTGGTTCTCCGGGCCAGTGAAGACCAAATACGGTATTGGTTTTTTGATGGAAGTTAACGCCACCATTCCAGGTGCCTTCCACCACCTTTATCCAACCATCATGGTCTCTTTTTTAGCATATTCCCCTCTCAGTAATCCTGCAATATATATATATATATTCGTAATATTATTCACATTCATCGACCTTTTTCACAAGGTCTATTCACATCACACATTCACATTTTTGAGTTTTCCACCATACTTGGCCAGTATAGTTATTTTTACAGACTGGGGGAAACAGGGTGTTACACTCATGTACCAATCCAGTGTGTTGATATCTAATTGCGCAAGTTTTGTATCCTCATCTATGATATTCTTTTCTTCCCATATATTCTCACAGATGAACACGTTCTTTTCAGGGTCCTCATATGCCTCTCCCTTGAACTATGGTAACCTGATGGTGGGATCATGTCTTGCCATCCTGAATGATGAACTAATACCTCCACGTGGTGTAGATACTTGACTACTAATTCCTGAACTAGCTCCTCCAGTTGCTACTCCTTGACTAGATGTACTTCCTGTTGTCTTCCTTCCCCTAAAATTCGGTTGTCGAAATGGTGGTGTTATTATTGGTGTATTAGTTGCACATGGGTTTATAGGTTCCACACTGACACTGACATGGATGAGAGTTTTTCCTTCGGTTCCTGCCCTTGGACCACATGTCTTCCTTTCATATGTTGCGCGCATGATTTCTTCAATCTTCTCCATAACACAGAGATCCTCTACCTTTTCTTCATCACTTTCCAATTCCTTTCTCTCAGTTATGGCTCTCTTCTTATTATTCATATTATATTGGTATGGTGATCCACTGTGCATCTTTCCAGCTGTTTCCATTATATTCTTGATCCAGTCTTCCTCCATCATGATCGGGTCCATGGACTCCTTCTTTCCCTTATCCATTTCTCCCTCCATCCTTCCAACTCTAGTTAGTGCTTCTCCCCTTCCCCCATGCACGCAAGGAGGTTTAGTTATTTGATGCCATTGTCATTACACCTTTGTTATACAGTAAAATATTGATGGAAGTATACAACGATCTGATATACCTACCTCTAGGTCCCTTCAAGAACTCTTGCTCCGCTGCACTGTAAGACTTTGCAGTATCTATTGAAAATTCTGTGATAAATCCTGCGACAATACTGTCTAGCCAGAAATCCACTGCACATGTGAATTTTTTGTCTACTTGTTGTAACTATGTGATCTCCATTAGATTCCACTCTAGCTATCTGATTCGATTTGTAGGGTGGTTTTATTTCAACCTTAATAGCCACTCATGCAGTACATGTGGGAAATCATAGAAAAATACTTCATGCAAGTCTCTAAATATGTACTTGTCCAAATATTTGTGCGGTGTTATTTTAGGGTTTTTGTTGTATTTGTGCGCAAACTCCAGCTCCTTTTTCTTTTGCAAATCCCTCTCACTCAATCCCATGCAGTTTTAGCCAGCAAAAAAACCATTTGTTGGTTTTTTATTTCCTCTAACTACCATTCTTGGGCTGACCCAGGTTCAGATCTACTATGGTTTCTAATAAAACCCCCTAAAAATATTGACCTTCCTCGTAAACTAGAAGGCAACACAGTGCACATAATTCACTATGCAGTCTCACCCGAGATAATGCTTATGGGTGGTGGCAACACTCAGGTACTTGCAACCTAGGAATGAGTGGGGATCTAGGATTACACTCTGTGATCTTCATTTGTTTATTCTAACATTCAACTTATATTGAATATTATGTTATTCTTATTCATGCATGTAAAATAACATATCTAACTAAGTCATTCATGCAATTGTATAACATCTAATCATTGACAATAAAGGAAACACACAATATTCAATCACATAAAACATGATATACCATGGTTCACCCCCTCCCGGGCTACATCCACAAAGATTTGGTTGTTTTTCTCGTTTATTATGGTGTTTCCAAAACTACAACACCGTGCACATTACAACTCTCCATCAAATGGGTCGAGATCTACAATGAGGTGGACTAGATCACCCCAGGCTCCTCATCCTATGATCTAACCCTTAATATCTACCTTAGTTCCTCTCCTCATCTCTACAACTTACAAAATGAGATCGAATTTTACAAACATTTTGAACCACAACCAAAAACCTGAACCAAAACCAATAATAGTCTTTGAACAACAACAACAACCACCCAACAACCCCGAACTAGACCTCCTAGGTACCTATTTATACATGTTTTGGGCTTACAAACCATTACATTCTTTTACCAAAACCGTAACCCTAGCATGGTTAGGTCTTCTTGCATGCATGCCTTGCATGTTTTCCTCCTTTGCATGCTCATTTTCATTCCACGTGTTTCTTTTCCTGCTAGCTGTATTTCTCTCACATCATGCTTTTCTCCCAAAATGGGCATGTGCCCAACATGGTATATCTTTGAATTTTCCCTTGATAATGTCATTGTCTTGAAATCTACAGTTCCAAGCTGTGTGAACCATTTGTTTTTGTAATAGTAATGTTCCATATGCCCCCTATGTTTAGTTGATCTACTATGATTGTGTCTTGAGTATAATGCCATCTCAGATTGAGAATCACCTTCGATCTCTCTTGCAATGGTTCTCTTTTATTCATCTAAGAGCGTAGTGATCATATCTTTTAGAGTTTGAGAAGGAAATTGACTGAGATAAAAAATTACGTTATTGTATTGAGAAGGTAGATTGTTTAACAAAATGGCTTTGGCATCTTCTTCCTCTACCGTAGCTTTGAATTCAACTAGTTGTTTGATGAGAGATCTCAAATTGATTATGTGGCGAGACATAGTGACTTTAGCACACATCTCGAATCTAAATAATTGTAGCTTCAAAGAAAACTTTGTATTCACTGCTTGTGCTCCAAATAACTTATTTAGATTATCCCAAATTACCTTGGATGATTTTCTAGATTTGGATTTATCATCTTTGCTCTACAATTCCAATAATGTATTTGGATCTGTCGATGATTTCTCAATCCCTTTTACAATTCCCCACAGGTTTTTCTTCATTAGTTGCATCTGGATTTTCACTTTCTAGGTGTAGAAATTGAAGCCATTATTTTTTTCTAATGGCGTATCCATGTTTAACGTTTTAATCATAGAAATATGAGACTACTCTTTTATTGATCTAGAAACCAAAGTTATCTAATCTGAAATTCTGTTGGTATATGGTTGCATTGATGCTATATGATGACTAAAGGCAGTTGTATTATTTTCATACAACAATGGCTGTAAATTAAAAAAAACAATGGCTACTAGAAATCATATGGTGATTAGACAAAAAAAATGTAAGCTAGATGAAATTTATGTATGAAAACTCCTTCAAATGGTGGATATACCACTTACACCCTCACAAGAGTAATTGTTCCCTCGTTCACCCAACACATGTCCTCGTTCTCTTGGTCGATTCTCTTTCCAAGTGAAATTGAAGTTGCAAGAGTGGAAAGCTTGGATTTCAAAGACCTAAGACTCTTGATACGACTTTGGACTCCTAGACTCTTCCCTTATCTTATACCATATTACAAAATGAGCTAGATCACTAAATGAGGAAAACCTAGACAGGCTTGAGTCACATAATTGAGCTCAAAGGAAGATTTTCACAATAACACAATATGATATTATCAATGAATAAATGGTGCATTTATTACAAAGGAGTTTACCTATTTATATATCATTGTTCACTAAGAAAACAGTTTCCACTTATGAATGTGGGATAGGCTATTTTACATAAGTGAACATTAACATATTCTAAAGTCATAAAGTGACTTTATTACATCGTAAACCTTATATCCTAACACTATTTTGGCTGGTTCATCAAAAGGTTTTCTATAAGATAGGAAATCTAAATAAAAAACTAGAGAAACATAATCAAATCATTCCTTTGCATTTCCAAAAGGCAAGGATATTTTTGGCTCAAGCTTTGCTTGAGTAGGCTTTTCTCTGGGTAGAGAGGGTTGAATCATTTTGATTTCAAAGGGATCTTGATGGGATATCTTTAAATCATATGCATGGTATTTACAGTTGGGATGTTGTCCTGTGTGAACTATAGGAATTTTCAAGGTATCTAGTTGGGTCATACAAATAGCAAAGGTTGATGCAACATGTTGTCTCGATAAGAGAGAGGGGGATGGAACAATTTATTCTATATGATCTTTAATACGATCTCATATTTTCTTTTATTTCATCGCCTTATAATAATCACAATCAGGTTGGTTTCCATGATGCAAATATCTAAAGATGAACACAGTTATAGAGCAAGCATGGAATCTCTTAAAGACTATGATCTGGCCAATTGTGATCGTCTAGGATTTTTCTCCATTTTGATTACTTATTGTACTATTGAGTATATTCCTATACTCAATCTCTTAGGTTGTATTATTTCAATATATTTTGATAAAGAGACATTCCTAATTCCATTATAGAGGTAATGCATTCTACAAAAAATCAATAATGATTGGTGATACAATGCCTTTTTTGAACACCACACTTTTGTGGGAAGCATGGGAAGTGTTGAGTCCTCAAAATAGACTCTTTTTGTCACATTCTTATCTTAGACTTCCATCCGAAATCTGATATCTATAAGTTAGTTATATCCCATTTTATCTCCTTTTTCCATAAAATCATGATTAGTTAAAGAACATGTGCATTGAACGAGGTTGAAGGTAAATTTTCCATTTTATACTTAATTCCATTCTTCTTTATGCATATATGTTTTAATTAGTTATTATTCTAATGATTAGCCACAAAATCTTTCAATTCCGTAGCAACTCAAAATACGATTATGTAGCCTAGTCATTAAAATGGGTTTCTGTAGTGAAATCATTTTTCTATAGGAACATGTTCACTCCTGGACTAAACCCTGACATATGGAAGACATCAAATTGATCCCTAAAGCTCATCCACCGGTCAACATAAACCACGGATCCTTCGAATCAGCGTAGAAGCAAAGGCAAACCTGCAAGTCAATGTGTACATGTGGTAGAGTTTCATAAGCCAACTCCATCAAATTAGTGCATGAGGAAGGAACAAGACTGTATTAGAGAAATTCATGCATTATCTCATGAATTTCTCCAATACGTGGATGACCAAGCTTAATCTATACATCCACAAAGATTGTAGATCCAATTTTTCATTTTTCATTTATAATTTGTTACAAATAGTTTGTGAGATCTATATAGTTTGGATCTATGCGATCACGTTTTCATTGTATAATATGTGCAATCAGATCTTCAGAGATACTAGTACTTGTTATCAAATTTTTGTAATCGTATTGTTGTTAAAATCAATATAAGTTCTAGTTATTGTATCTTGATGTGTGTTTCACATTCTAAGTTTATAAAAGCTTAAGATTCATACAACCTTTCCAAATAAAATTCCCCAAGCTAGGAGACCCCCTTGAGGAGGAGCACTCTATTCATTTGCTTTAATAATCATTGGTATTGTTTTTGTTTATCCAATTTTGTGATTTCATATTTTTGTCATTTATTTTCTACAAACTTATTTATTTATGTTTACACAAAGATACATGATATAGAAAACATCAGTTGAATAATTGAATTTTATGTTTAGTAGGAACTCTCATTGCTTCAGGTGATTGAAATAATGTTATTAACAATCCAGTAAACTAATGATCTTGAATATTGGAATTTTGTTTGTGTTATAATTTTGTTTTTGCATCATTAACATTACTTTGTTCTTTCTGCAGCTGAATAGAACCCTGTTTCTGCAGCTAAGGCAATGAACAATTTTTCCTTATGCATGACTAGATAGGTTAGAAAACTAGTACCTGCATATATTTTGCATTGCACTTCATCGATTTACGATCCCTAGATTGATAATTTAATGTAGCAGGGTTCAACTAATTGAATCGACTAACATTTTTGGCACCGTTGTCGGGGAAGTGAAAAGAGGAATTTAGCTTTTATTTCTTTTAAATGCACATAGGAATGAATTCAAGGGAAAAGAGACGAGAATACAGAAGATAAGAAACTTCACATTTGCTATAAGTAGGGTTGTAGTGAGTCTCTCTTCAACCATTTAAAATCATGATAAGTAGAATGCATGAATAGGCATATAGATAATAGAGGTATATTTACTAGTGGTAGAAGTACACTAAACACCACTTCACCCACTCCATCACATGGTACTATAAGAGCCACATCATCAGCTAACCTCTCTGCATGTATACCTACAAGAGGAGGAATATGAGAAAGGATTGTGAATACACATACAAAAGGGAAAGGAAAAGTTGGAGAAGGCAATTCTAAATTAGTCAAAGTTTGATCTACTTCACAACAAGTTGTCAGACTTCTAGTTAAGCCTCAAGAAGAAGAATTACTTAGTGGTCATCTTGAAATTGTATTTCCAGAAAACCCCATTGAAGAACCAAAATTATGCACTACATCATACGAATATGTACATCTTAGAGAAGACAACATGTATGGAATTTTTCTTGAACAACCAGAACAAGAACAAGAACAACCAGAACAAGAAGAAATACAAGAAGGAACAAACACATTAGCTATTGAGGATGAATTTGGATTTCCAATTTTGGATCCAACAGTTGTATTCCAAATGAAGAACATACCACCTTTATCACTACCCAATTTTCATGGTATGATAACTGAAGACCCATAAATTTTTATTTTTGAATTTGATGTATTATGTAGCAGATATGATTATTATTTTTATGCTCGAAAATTGAAGTTGTTTCCAACTACACGTAAGGATGCTACACTACGTTGATTTATGGGATTGGGAAAAATTCTATTAAAACATGGGATGAGATGAGAAAAAGATTCCTTGAAAGTATCATGATTATTGCACAAACCGAGGAATGAGATAGGAAATATTTAAAATGGCACAAAATGAAGAGGAGAGCCTTTGAGACTATTTAGAGAGATTTCATTATACTATTAAGGGAGCAAGGAAAAATCACTTAGATTTGGATACTATTAAAGTCATTCCTCTTAGGGGAATTAGAGATTAATGGATTGATGTATTAAATTTAATGGTAAAATGAGATATTTCTCACTTAACCTATCTGAAAATATGTGATTTATGCAATAATATCTCTCGAGGTAAGTCCAAATATGGTAAGGGACCTAGGGATGTTATCTCTAGAATCAACAAATCAACCACTAGTGGGGTAAGTAGAGAAGAGATTGGTAATTTATTGGACAATTTTAAAATAGACATTCTCAGTATTCTTGGTTCTTAGTTAGACACATTGAAAATTAAGAAAAGGAAAGAGGTAGAGGATGCAACATTAACTATTTATTGTCCAGAACTCAAAGCATATTACCAAGGGAACCAAGGAGCTTCAGAGCATTTATGTTTTGTTCCACAAAAAATACATTGGCAACCAAGGAATTCATGTATATCTCAATATCCCTCTCAACAATTTAATCCTTATTTTTCTCAACAATAACCCCAACAGAATTGGACCATTACTATGTCTTAGCAAGAATGGATACCACAACAAATCCAAAACTAACCTTGGAAACAAGGTTGGAAAGGATTTGTTTATGGGACCATCAATACACCCAATATCCTACAAAAAACTAGTATCCCCCACAAGTCCAAGAAACATATCCCAATCAGCCACCACAACCACAAATTTCACAACCACAACAACTTCAATTACCATCAAATCAGCCTCTAAGACCAACCCAACTACCCGCACAAATTGTTTCTAACCCCAATAATAAAGTAGCACAACCCGCTTACAATGTCGAGCTACAGAATTTTCACACTTACTTGATTACTTCTCTTTTTATAAATGGTATTCACCTTAGATTACGAAAAGTACTGCATCAAAGATGCACCTATTACGGTTGAAGAACCTATAGAGGAGGAAACTCGTAATCAAATAAACAAAAATGATAGTACTAATCCATTAAACCAAACTTCTTCATCTATAATAAATCAAACACAAAAATTAGGTACTCCACCTTTCCTAGAAAGGTTGGCATTAGAAAAGCAATTCACTCAATTATGATATGATTTTTTAGATGAGTTAAAGAATGTTTGTATCCAAATTCCATTATTGCAAGCAATCAAAGACATTCTAATTTATGCTAAGACAGTAAGGGAATTGTTTATAAAGAAAACAAGAAGAAAAAATAAATAACCACAAATTGTGCAAGCTATTGGTAAATTAGAAGACCTTATGTCAGGTAAAATCTATATGCAAAAATATGTTGATCTTGGTAGCCCCACTGTAAAAATCCATATCAATAATGTTGCAATTTCAAACACATTAATAGATCTAGGAACAACAATAAATGTAATGACAAAAGGTACCATGGATGAATTACAATTGTCTAATATCCATAATACACCCATAGTTTTACAATTAACTGATAGATCAACAATAAAACCATAAGGTGTATTAGAGGATATATTAGTCTCTTTGGATTCTTGGGAGTACCCTATAAATTTCATGGTTTTATAACCAAAATCTAACATGGGTGGGCACCCATTAATCTTAGGAAGGCCTTGGTTAGATACAATTTATGTTTTTATTCGTTGTAGATCAGGGGATATGACAATTACAATTGGGGATTCAGTTAAGAAATGCAATCTATATCCACCTGCTAAAGCTTTAACTGAATCAAAATTTACACAATGTTTTCAAGATGCAAATGATAATGAGGAAGTAGTACAACCTATTTTAACTATTGATCAAGTTATGGATTTCATGAATGATATTGAGGAAAATCAAATCATCAATCTTATTAATAATTTTGATTTTACTCAATATCATGGGGGGCAACATACTTTGGATCATATTTTGGACAAACATTTTCAAGAAAGTTTGACCATGGATACTTTATCAACAATTCCATGTTCAATGTCTTCTGTCAAATCCATATTAGAATCAAGTAATGTAGTTGTTGATATTTTTCAAGAAAAAACTTTAAATATCAATTCTAAACCTGAAGAAATTAAAAAAGAACAATTAAAAAAACACTAAAAAAACATTTCGGTGCATTCACACGGGAATACATTGATATGCATGAAATCCACCCTAATATATGTATTCAACATATCTATATAGAGGATAATTCCAATCCTATCAAGAAACCCCAAAGACGTATGAACCCACTCTTGAAAGAAATTGTGAAAGATGAGCTGCAAAAATAACCTAATGTTAATTTTATATATCCAATTTCTGACAGTTAATGAGTATCTCCACTAGTGATCGTTCCTAGGAAAAATGGTAAATGGAGAGTTTACATACATTATAGGGAATTGAATTTAAAAAAACCTTAAAAGATCATTTTCCTCTACCTTTTATAGATCAAGTATTAGATACACTAGCAGATAAAATATACTTTTTCTTTTTGGATGGATTCAATGGTTATAACCAAATACAAGTAGCTCCATAGGATCATGATAAAACAACATTCACATGTCCATGGGGGATGTACGCCTACATAGTACTTCCTTTTGGTTTATATAATGCACCTACAAATTTTCAACGTGTTGTACTGGGTTTCTTTTCTGACCTAATCCATGATTGTGTAGAAGTATATATGGACGATTTCAATGTCTATGGAAATAATTTCAAGGAAACATTAGAAAATTTAGAAACGGTTTTAATTATAGGTTAGGAAACTAATTTGGCATTAAGCAATGATAAATGTTTTATGTTACAAACTAAAGGAATTGTTTTGGGTCACTGTGTGTCTTATGCATGTATAAAAATGGATCCAACAAATATAGAAGTCATTTCCAATCTTTCAGTGCCAAAGACCTAAAAAGACATCAAGAGTTTCTTAGGACATGTTGGTTACTATAGACGATTCATTGAAATTTTCATGAAAACTGCATCTCCATTTTCAAACTTCTTACTAAAGATAATGATTTTTTTTCTGAAATATTCCATGCCAAACTACTTTTGAGACTTTGAAAGAGAAACTTTTTGAAGCACTTTTTTTAAGAGGACCAAATTGGTCCCTTCCATTTCATATATATATATATATATATATATATATATATACAAATGCCTCTGACACAGCTTTGGGAGCAGTGCTAGGACAAAAGGAAAATAAATTATCTTATGCCATCTATTTTGTGAGTAAAAACATGACACCCCATGAATTGAACTATATAGTTACGGAAAAAGAGTTCCTTGCAATAATGCATGCAATCAACAAATTTAGGAACTGTATTACAGGGTATGAAATCTTCATCCACATTGATCATTCAACCATTATGTACTTAATGAACAAACCAATTACTAATGGCATGGTTACCAGGTGGATTCTTCTATTACAAGAGTTCAATATCACTATATTACATGGACTTAGTATGGAGAATGTTGTTGCAGATTTTTTTTCCAAGATTCATAAAGAAAGTGAATTAATTCTTGTTAATGATAATTTCCCTGACGAGCATCTTTTTTCAATATCTACTAAATATCCTTGGTTTGCAGATATTTCTAACTATCTAGCTACCATAAAATTACCTCAACACCTTTCAACAAAGGATAAGTAGAAGATCATCAAACTCAGGCCACTTACTCATGGATTGGTGGATAATTTTTTTTGTATTGGACCTGATCTAATCATTAAGAGGTGTGTATAAGAGGATGAAGTATTTGACATATTGAAGGCATGCCACAATGAACCATGTGGAGGCTGACAAAAGAACTACCTATAAAGTCCTTCATCTAGGGTATTATTGGCCCACTCTTTTCATAGATTCCAAAAAATACGTTAGATACTGTGACAGTTTCCAGTGGATGGGAAGATCAGTGAAAGTAGACAAAATAACTCTACAACCTCGAGTACTCATAGAACCATTTGAAAAATGGACCTTAGATTTCGTGGGGCCTATTTTTCCAATGTCTAGAAATAAAAGGTGTATTCTTATATGTATTGATTATGTCAGTAAATGGGTAGAAGCTAAACCTCTTTTGCATGCTAATGAACAAGTTATTGTGGATTTTTTATTTGAGGACATATTTACTCATTTTGGTGTCCCAAGAGAAATTGTAACATATCAAGGTACCTAATTCACATCAAAGCTTTTCTAGAATATCATAGAGCAATATAAGATCAAGAATCATAATTCACACCCCTNACAAAAAAAGTTATTGAAGCCATCTCGACCAAAATTTTTCAGTTGCACCACCAATATTGGGCAGATAGGATTCCAGAGGCACTTTGGGATTACCAAACTACATGGAGGAGAACCACTGGGCATACACCATATGAGCTTGTGTATGGTAAACACATTTTTTTTCCTATTGAGTTCCAAATCAATACTTCCAGAACAACAACCAAGCTAGGGATGGATCTTTTAGAAGCACAACAACATAAGATGGCACAACCAAATGAATTAGACAAGACTCGAAATGATGTAGTTCAATATACTACTATCATCCAACAATGTATAGTAGTAGATGTTCCTGATGCTCTTTCGTATAGTTAATAAAGACACAATGAGGGCATTGTAGGAGGTTTGGTGTATGTATACCTATCATCCATCTATTTCCAACTAGTCATGATATTATGAAGAGTATAGCTCATTTAGCGCAAAGGTAAAGTGAGTATAATGAATAATAAATATGGTTAGTGCTCCCCTTTGGTCATATATTAATGGGAATGACGAGGATTCCTTGATTCATATTACCAATTGTTCTCCCACTATTAAGTATAGAAAATGTGCCCATCTAGTTGAGTTCCCGATTGTTGGATAGACAAAGGGTTCTACTTTATACCTTGTTGTCTCCTTGTTATCAAGATGACATGAAAAATTCATCAGAAAGAATAAATTCAAACCAAGTGATTAGGATCTCTTATTTGATTATATATTTAAAAGATTTAAAGGAAAGTTCAATACTCGTTGGTTAGGGCCATATGAGATAAAGACAATCTTTGATAATGGATTAATCAAAATTCAAACTATTGATGCAGAGGAAATTTCTTTTCTAGTGAATGGGCACAAACTAAGGTTATATACGAATCCTTCTAATAGAGAATAATTTTGTTAGAGAATAATCCTAACTTCCATTGGTGTATTACTTGTCTTAGGCACCTAGACCTTGGTTAATGCATTCCAATGCATTTTTCCTCACTTGATTTGACTTTCTAGAGAGGGTAGGAGACACCTTCCTTGATTTTAGGGAGTTTTCCTTAAGTTTAGGGAGTTAACTTTGAGTTATTTAGTTATAACGCCACTTAATGACTCCTTTCCAACCTCCATGCAAATTTTAAACACGTAAAGGAAGGAGAGCACACTTCCTCCTTAAATCAAGGAAATTGTCCCTTGATTTTAAGGATTTACCCCCTTTCTCTAGTAAACTTTAAATGTTTAGATAATCAATTAGTAAACTCACACTTTTCAGCCTATCATACTCATGTTAGGTGTGGGTTATCTATTTTAGAGGTTTAGGCATGTGGTTTAGCCATTTTTACACTACTTTTAGTGGCAGTTGCTATTATTAGTGACAAGAACAATTTCTCTCTACATATTGGATTGATCTCATTGTAATTTTGACAATATTGTGAATACATTCATTCTTGTGGAGTAAATTCTTCTCTATCTCTCTCTTCTTTGTTTATTTTCAAATTCATTGGATTAGTATTATTTTTCACATCAAATTCTAGATCTCTCGGGTCTCAAAATTTTACATGGTATCAGAGCCTCAGGGAATCTGAGGGAGAGGTATACTAGTTTTATTTGTAGGTGAAAGATCATCAAAGAAGGCAACAAAAATCAATGGATCAACACCTTCAGCCCAAGCATGTTTTCCTAAATCCATTCAACTACTTTTAATGGAAAGTCGAGATCACCCTTTCTCTCCGAAGCAAAGGTCTCTATCAGATAACTATGGCAATGGAAGTAGAGCCTGAGTTTGTCAATGAGAAAAACGACTTTCTCAATAGACAAGATATTGACATATGATTTATTTTCCTTTTTATTTCTCATGAAATTCGCCACCAAGCATATGATGACTCACAAGACTCAACTCCAAATGAATTATGGACCAGATTTTAGGTTCTATTTGGGAATAAAGAAGATTGTGAAGATTGCATGGAAGATATTGGAAAGATAGAGCTAGAAGAGAAACCATCAAAAGATCAAGCCTCTTATTCTAAAGAGTCTTATACACAAGTATCTACACAAATTTGTATTCCATTAATTGCAGATGATGTCTACTCCATTTCAAATTTGTTTTCTAAATTTCATGTGGAAGATATATTGCATGCATTTCAAGAGTCACATGCAGACACTTTTGCATGCACCATGCATGCATATCAGGAGACAAAAAGGGGGTTACGCACATGCAATTTAATTCATGAAAACTTACCTACATGCATGAATGATTAAGGTAATTGCATAGAGTGTTTTAATATAGTGTTTTGTTCGACAACACAGGTATTCCAACAGAGGATGAACACCTTCAATAACCACTCACACAACCAGGTCAAAGATCAACACACCGATGTTTTGATGTGGTAAAACCCATACGGGGAAACATCCACAGCCCCAGCCAATGTGACCACTTGGAGAAATTTATTAATGCAAAAGAAAAATATTACAGAGAGATTTTACAAGAGATTTTATCACAATTGATCATCGAAAAATGACCCTCCATGCTCTTTAAATAGAGATCATGGACCAATCGGGTGTTAAGTCACATATCAATGGCCATTAATATTGAGGAGAATATGAACCATCAGATCACTCTATGTCGGGAACATATCATGATTGTAATATTTCCTAACTACAAATGCATACTAATGCGTACTAAATAAGCACACTTTTACCTAACGACACATTAGACCAAATAGATCTTAACTAACTCCTAAGTGTCTAAATATCCTAACATCCCCCCTTAAGAATAACTTGGGATATTATTGAAGGATTTACAATAGTGACACTATAGGAGAAGGAAGGAGGCATTAGAGCCTATCCCCCCTTAATGACAACTTCCTGAACTCCTAACATAGATCGAAGTTTGGAAAACTTTGATTATGTAAGAGACTTTCTGAAAATGTCTGCAACTTGATCTTTTGTAGGGAAAAAGAGCACTTCAATAACATTATCATGAATGAGCTTTCTGATGAAGTGCATGTGTATATCGATGTGTTTGTTTCACTGATGTTGAACTGGGTCTTTTGCGATCTTGATGGCATTCTGATTGTCGCACCAAAGGCTAGTTAGATGTTGTTGTTGGAATCCAAACTCTGAAAATATTTGTCGAAGACACAAGGCTTCCTAACTTGCATTTACCACTTCTCGGTACTCTGCTTCTACTGAAGAAAGTGAAATAGCCTGTTGTTTCTTACAGGCCCAAGTGACAGGTCCTGAACCAAGTCTGAAAACATAACCCGCAGTAGACTTCTAATTCAGGGATGATTTTAGGGGCTAAATTTTGCTCATGGGCTAATTTTCCATGGTTTTTCCAAAAATGAGATTCGATATTTTTAAAATGATTCGCCCAAATTCTACATGATAAAGTTATTTTACCTTAAAAATCGCCAAAATTTTATAAAAACTATATAAAATACATAGAAATTTGAATACTTTTAAAAATATATCACCAAACATTTATAGTTGACATATGAAGGATTAGTAATATTCGCCAAGGTTTCTACATTTTAAAATAAATTTCCATCCTTAAAATCATCCCTGCTAATCATCAAGGTCACCGACCCAATCTGAATCAGTGAAACCAACCAATAAGGGAGTCCCCCTTGAACTCTAATGTATCCCAAACTGAACAGTACCACAGACATAACGAAGTATCCTTTTAGCTTTTTTACAATGGCTTTCATGGGGTATTTGCATATATCGGGCAACAATACCAACAACACAACAAATATTAGGACGAGTATGAGTCAAGTATAAGAGGATACCAACTAATTGACGATATAAGGTTGCATCAACTTCAGGAGAAGTACAGGTGGAAACAAACTTGACTCCAGACTGGAAGGGAGAAGGGACTCGTTTACAATCGTCCATGTGAAAGCGACGAAGAAGGTCACAAACATACTTAGAATGGGAAAGAAAAATTCCTTCATTAGTTTGCAAAACTTGGAGGACAAGGAAATGGTGCAAAAAACCTAAGTCTGTCATTTCAAATTTCTTCTTAAGGCTTATTTTCACATGGTTTAAAGGTTTTGAGTCACTACCAGTAAGGACAAGGTCATCAACATAAAGGACAAGGATTATGAGATGGCTTCCTACTTTCTTGGTATAGACATTAGGATCAGAGTGGCATCTAGAGAATCTAGTGTCAATAAGAAAGTTGTCCATTTTGGCATACCAAGCTTGGGGAGCTTGTTTAAGACCATAAAAATATTTCTTAAGGAGACAAACAAGGCTAGAGTCATTTTTGACATAGCCAGTAGGTTGTTCCATGTAGATTTCTTCTTGCAAATATCCATGCAAGAAGGCATATTTAACATCCATCTGATGGACCTCCCATTTATGTGAGATAGCAAGGGAAAGAATAAGGTGGATGGAATTCATTTTGGCTAATGGGGCAAAGGTTTCATTATAGTCAATTCCTTCAACTTGGGAAAATCCTTCAACAACTAACCGAGCTTTGTGTCTTTCAACTCTTCCATCTGATGCATACTAGGTTTTGTAGACCCATTTACATCTGAAAAGTTTTCTTCCTTTTGGAAGAGGTACAAGATCCCAAGTATCGTTTTCCATTAAAGAACAATACTCTTCATTCATTGTTGTATCCCAATCTGGATGAACTGAAGCTTCTGCAAATGTCTCTGGATCATGAGTCTCAGAAACTTGAGCTAGAAGAGAAGAGGCTTGCTGGAACTGTGATCGTGTTAGACGCTGATCTGAAGGATCACCGACAATACCACCAACTACTTCTCATGTTGAACAAACCCATATAGGAAGCGGTGGAACTGGTGCTGGTTCAGGTTCAAAGGAATCATCTGGAGGAAGGTGAGCAGGTGAAGTTGGATTTTCATCCTCACGATCATCATCTGAAGAAGAAACCAAAAAAGGAACAAAAGAAGGAACAAACGTCGAAGATGGCTCGTAGGCCGAAGAAGGCACAATCGTCTAATTAGGCTCCTAGGCCAAAGAAGGCACAAACACCTGTTGGCCCTTGACCAAGTTTTGAGGATCCTTGGACATGTTTGACCTACTTTTGGGACTTCGACAGGTTCTCGAAGGAGGAGCGCAAGTCGAAGAGGATATCGCGGGATCTTGGTCCCTTTTCAGGGATTTTTGGGTTTTGGTCTTATGTAAAGGGTATGGGGATGTCGAACTATAATATCCCTCGACCGAACCTAATTATAAATGTAATATAAACATACGTAAGCTGGTGAGCTATTTTGACCTCATTTGTTAATGCACATCATGTGGCATAGTGCACGCATGAACTGCGCAGTAAAATGATGTAATATGCACATCGCAAGATACCGCACACAGTAACTAAAGTGCACGCAGCCTTGAGGACAATGGATATTGCGGACAGTAACTAGAGTGTGTGCAATACCAAGGTCAACACACCTTTATGTATATGATATGCATTATAGGCTAGTGAGCCAATATTATAAGATGGAATACTTATGTTTTGGTATAGGCTGGAACGCCTAGATGTCAAGGGCCAATGCGCCTACTTTGTACATGACTCATGATTAATATAAAATACATCACTGCGTGCAGACCGACCATGATAAAAGAGATGGGGGACTGAACTTCACCAGTTAGGTAAAGGGAGGGCCAAAAGTCAAGGGAATATTATATTAATATTTCCTAAAACATAAAGTATGGATAATTAATTTATCCTAAGTTCCAAAGTTGGGGACAAGTGGACAAAAGTAATTTCCGATATGACAAGAGTAAAGTTTGGGACATGCATTCATATCATGGGGAAACTTATCTCAAGGGGGGATTTTTCTCACAGATACCTTACGAACGGGGAATGACCGTCATTCTCACCATCACTTTTCACGAAGAGTTCACAGTGATTCCAAAACACACTCAGTTATCCAGTCAATGATTCCATGACCATTTCACTCATACATTCTGTTATCCTTGAGACAACCATTTCACCTTTCTGAAGCCTGTTTCCCAACCCTTTTTGGTTGGTGTACTTGGTTAGCTTGGAGTGGGATTGAAGAAGCGGGTTTTCAGGTCCGTGAGTAGTTCTCTGAGTGAGAGAATTGTTGGGGATTGATTTCAATAAGTGCTAAACTACAACTATAACACTCTGAGACTTCCGGTCTGGCCTGTTGTTGAAGCCCTGGAAGGGAAGTGGGGCAGCCGAGGACTGTTGAGTAGAGAAGGGGCACACTTCCTTGGGTGGGACAGGCATGTGGCGAATGAGAGGATGCAGGCTGTTAGTTGAGTGAGCACCTGAGACGAAGTCTTTCCTATTGTCCATGAGCCTTAGCCTGGATAGGACTCCCTTTTCCCTAGGTGGAGTTCAGTCCCAGCTTGGGGGTGACTCACTATTGAGAGTAGTGTAGTCTATGGCTGGGAGGTTCGTGGATGGTCTATAAGCAGTTGGTGACAGTATTTCTAAAATAAGTACCAATTGTATGATATATTGATATGTTGTTTTGTTATTTACATGCCTATGTTACAATTTTATCATATATGTGATTATGATTGCTTGTGTGCTTATGGGTAATTTCCTATAAATGATGCATATTGATAGTTACTGTTACTTCAATATAAAATTCGTATGTTACATAAAGTAATTGTTTGTTTATGTTTATATGTAAAACTTCTACGAGTGTACTGTATGTATATTTTTTAGTTGCATGCAGTCTAAAGAGTAAATTTAGGTGGCATTGCTTAGTTGACTACTAGGTATGCTACTGTATGTTCCATCGTATGGGAACAAAAGTGTTCCCTAGAGTAGCATGGCTCGACCTGACGGCTGGGAATGTTATCGACTGGCGTCAGAGCATGAGTGGTTGCTCTCGAGTGGCGTACCCCAGCCTCAGGTTGGTCAGAGGGATAGTTACAGTATGGTATTAGAGCCATCAGTTCAACACTGAGCCTGGACGGGCCAGAGGGGTGTAATAGAAGTGAATATTCACAGAAAAGTAACTTCGAAGTGACCTGAATTGGAGGCACAGAGTGTCCTTGGAAAAGGTTGGCGTACTGGCGCACGTGGTAAATTTGGCATTGCGCGGGAAAAATGTTGGCGTGCCAATGTGTGCAGTAAATTGTGGCGCTGAAGATTACTATGTGTAGATGCACACACTGAAATTAGCCTTGTGCGGTAAGCACACACATAGTAAGGTGCACACAGGGTGCGCAAGTATTTCTTAACGCAGAGGAGTTATGTTAGTACGCGCATAAGTATGAGTATAAGTTGTTTCGCGATGATGTATTCAGTAGTGTGCGCAGATATTTGAGCGCTAAGGAATATGTTAAACTGACATGGTGCACGCATAAGAAGAAAATGCATGTGGAATATCGATGCGTAGTATCAAAACTGTGTGCAGTGGATATTGGCGCACAACACTAGAGTAGTGCATGTAAGTAGTCGGTACGACGAAGAATAAATGCACAGTAGATTTAGGTACGCAGAGAAGCGTTTTACCTTGTAATATTGCTATGCATGATAATATAAATGAACAGGTCAAGTTAATGCGGGTGAAGTCGCTTGGAAGGCGATGAGTCTAAGTTTAAATTGCATAATAATAAAAGAAAAAGAAACACATAACCGCATTGGAACATTAATTAAAAAGAATTCTGAGTTTTAATTTCCTCCGATTTAGACAAATGAAAATAAAATATAAGATTACAAGAAAAAATTATTATAAAAGAAAACAAGAGTCGTAACATCACCAGATAGAAATTGTAATAAAATAGTCTAAAATCTGTTTCTGTGTTTATATAATCATATTAATCACAAAATTAGAAAAGGGTGATGACAGTAGTTAGCTTGTTGTAAAAAGGGTCATTTGAAGAACAAGCCTATCATCTCTTGTACTCTTTACCTCTTCTATCGACTGTTTAAAATTCCCTGAGACATGCTTATCTTAGTTGAAGACTTACTTCAGCTTAGAGATCTTCGCCTTTAAAGAAGAGTTTAACCAGACAGGTTGATTATCTCCAACACTTTCAACTGCTTCAGCCTTAGATTCCTCCTTCTTATGCTGCTTACTCCTTTTCTTCTTAGCGGCTGGCCTGCTGATGACCAAATCCTTTATAGTGGGATTCAACTTGACTTCCAATCACGAGTCTATAATCGGCTCGGTGTGGAACTTAGTTGCTAGAATGTGCACAAGGACCCTTTCCTCCTTATTCGCAGGAAAGCCTAGCATGGTGCTCGAATAACCAGTCTCACTCGACTTAGCTTTGTCCATGTATCTCAGGTTGGGGATATTGACATGTGTATTTACAGAGAGCAGGAAGTCGAGCATCTTGGATATTACTTCGGTTATGGATACGCAAATATCTTCATACTTGGGGAGTGGTAATTATAGAACTCCATTTAAGAAGTGCAAACAAATTATGTACAAAGAGCGTTGGGTTGCCATGTTCAACCAATCCATTTCGAATGATTATATTTTGAGTTCGATACATGGCGACATTTAGCTGACGTCACATGACTGTGAAGTACCGAACGAATGAAGCAGGGTGATCTGACTAGCCATCGCCCACTCCATGAGTGGTGGATTTGACATGTTGAGACACATGATACCACATCTTGGCAAAAGTGGTTTCGACAAAACCAACTTCTTGCACAAGTGTATCTCGGAAGGCATTGCGCATCAGTTTTCTCGAGACTTGGGTCTTATCTAGAATTGTCATGGTGATAACACCAGGAAAACGAGAGTGATAATTCTGATGTGTATGTTGAATCAAAATGGTGCATATTCTCATGAATTGTTGAATTATTAGCCTGATTAGTTTCGATGGTTGCACGTTTTGCAGAATTATCAATAACTCAGTCAGGTCAGACCAGTGCAGAGTCCATAGGAATGGAAGAGGCACAGGGGAATTAAAATCATCCAGAGAAGAGTAGAGGGATGAATTTCCATTTGGGCATGGAAGGAACGAACTCCAACGGACATGGAGAAGAAAGGAATGAATATATGAATATGGTTGAGACCATTAAGAATTTGCAGAAGGATGTCCAAAGCCATAAATCTGATAATGAAAGGCTTATGAAATCCAAAGAGTAGCAGGATGACTTCAACATGAAGCTATTGGAGGGTTTGAACAAAATAGAGAAGAAATTGGTTAAGGATAGTGACTCAAGTAGATCTGAGAGTCACAAATCTTCAGAGGAGAAAGGAAAAGTAAAAAGTGCTAGTAGACATCACCATCATCCCCAAAGGAATTCCCATAAGAGAGAAGGCAACAACTCAAGTCTATCCTTTATCAAAAGGTATAAGAGATTTGGGGTGGATGAGCTGCGAGGAGAAATGAACAAAATCAAACCTCCTACATTTGATGGTGAGCACAAAATGGATGAAGATGCCGAAACATGGTTGCTAGGAATGAGGAAGTATTTTTAATTGCATAATTATTCTTCTCATGATGAAGGTAGAATCGCTATCTATCAACTCAAAGGAAAGGCCTCCATGTGGTGGGATCAACTTGTGCAGGTACAACACATTGTAGAGAAAAGTGTTACTTGGAGGGAATTCAAGAAGTATTTTGAGAAGAAGTACTTGACTAAGAGATACTATGACAAGAAAATGAAAGAGTTCTTTGAAATTAAGCTTGGAAGTACGACCATAGATGAATATGAGAGAAGGTTTCTGGAACTGTTGAAGTATGTCTCTTTCATTAAGGATGAGACAGTCAAGATTCAACGGTATTTAAGTGGATTGCCATTGTTCATCAGTGAAAAAATATAGTATGATTATCCCAAGACATTAGAAGAAACCATAAGGAGAGATAAATTCTTATATGGCCATCTGAAAGCAAGGCCAACTTTCCAAAAGGCTTGGGAAGATAATAAGAAATTCAACATGGATCAGAGGAAGAAGGGAGCTAAGCCACCATTCTTCAAAAATAATCCACAATGGCAACAAACACATAAGGAAACTAGAGTGATTGACACAGGGAGTCAAGGGCCAAGACAACCACCTATGCAATGTTGGGGTTGTAAAGGAGACCATAGGTTTAGAGAGTGTCCTCACAGAGGCGAAAAAGGCAGGGTTGTTCACAATGTACAATTAGCTGAGAAAGTAGAGGACATGGGAAGAAATGTTCCAAGGATTTATGTAGCCTTAGACAACAAGCAAGCAGAGTATCAGTCCCACATGATTGAGGTGGAATGTATGATCAACAACCAAACCCTTGCTATTTTAATTGATTTAGGATCTATTCATAGTTATATAGACCATAATATGGTGGAAAGTTTGCAATTTCCAAGAAAAAAGCATGGGAAATACTAGTTGGTGCAATGGGATATAGGAGCCAGAAGAAAAGCTAATGAGATGGTTAAGTCCTGCTTCATAGACATGAATGGATTGAATACCAAGGCAGATTTGAACATCTTACCTTTAGGTTCCTATGCCTGTTTAATTGGGATGGATTGGTTGGACCCACATCATGCTCTATTGGATTGTCATAACAAAGAATTCACTTGCTTGGATGAAGAAGGGAACCAAAGGAGAGTGCAGGGAATTCCTAGAGCAGTATCCGTTAGAGAAATTTCAGCATTGTAGTTGAAGAAATATTATAGAAAAGGATGTCAAATTTTTGCAGCTCATATGGAGGAGACACCTAAAGACAAGGTGCCAAATTTGGAGGATCATGCAGTCCTGAAAGAGTTTGAATATGTATTCAAGGAAGTACCAGTACTACCCCCAAGGAGAGACATTGATTTCTCTATAGATTTGATGCCTGGAGCAGCGCCAGTATCAAAGACTCCTTACAGAATGAGTACACCAGAATTGAAGGAGTTGGAAATGCAGCTTGAAGAACTGCTGAAAAAGGGGTATGTACGCCCAAGTGTATCACCTTTGGGTGCCCCAGTCTTGTTTGTGAAAAAGAAAGATGGAATGTTAAGATTGTGCATTGACTTCAGGTAGTTGAATAAAGTGACGGTTATGAACAAGTATCCTTTACCAAGGATTGATGACCTCTATGATCAATTGAAGGATGCAAGGATATTTTCAAAGATAGATCTTAGATCAGGATACCATTAGGTAAGAATTAAAGAAGATGATATTAGCAAGATTGCCTTCAGGACAAGGTATGGTCATTATGAGTTCACAGTGGTACCATTTGGGTTGTCAAATGCACCAACTGTTTTCATGTGCTTAATGAATGGTGTTTTCCGAGAGTATTTGGACAAGTTTATAATTGTATTTTTGGATAACATTCTTATATATTCCAAGTCAGAGGAAGAGTATGAACATCATTTGAGGATGGTGTTGCAAGTATTAAGGCAACATCAGTTGTATGTCAAATTGAGCAAGTGCTCATTTTATCAGAAACAAATTCATTATTTGGGGCATATCATCTCAAAATATGGGATAGCAGTGGACCCTGAGAAGGTAGAAGCCACTAGAGAATGGTCAACACCAAAGAATGTGACAGAGGTCATATCTTTCATGGGCCTTGCAGGTTACTACAAGAGATTCATTGTAGGATTCTCAAAGATAGCACACCCAATCACTTCCTTGCAAAGAAAGGGTATGAAGTTTTAGTGGACGTCGAACTGTGAAAGAAGTTTCCAACATTTGAAATAATTATTGACAAGTGCTCCAATAATAAGGATTGCGGACCCAAATGAAGATTTCATTGTATGCACAAATGCATGTAATGAAGGACTAGGTGGAGTCCTCAGTCAAAATGGGTTCGTGATATGTTATGAGTCAAGGAAGTTGAAAGAGCATGAAAGAAACTATGCCACTCATGATTTGGAGTTGGTAGCCATAGTACACGCCCTGAGGAAATGGAGACACTACCTCACAGGGAAGAGGTTTGAGCTAAAAACAGACCACAATGGTCTGCAATATTTATTTGATCAGCCAAATCTAAATGCTAGGCAAAGAAGATGGTTAGAATTTCTAAGAGAATATAACTTTGATATAAAGAATATCAAAGGGAAAGAAAATAAAGTGGTTGATGCACTCAGTAGGAGGGTGCATGAACTATGTACTACAACCATCAACGTGTATCAAACTGATATTAAAAGAAAAATTCTGGAGGCTGCAAATACAGATTTATAGTACAAAAAATTGGTAGCAATGCTACAACATGGTAAGATACTTCAAAAGATAGATATTTATAAGTTGGGAGTAGATCGAATACTGCTACACAAGAATCGAATTTTCGTACCAAATGTCCAGGACTTGAAATGTATAATTTTGCATGAGATGCATCATGTTCCTTGTGTAGGGCACCCTGGATATCAGAAAACCGTAGCAGCAGTCAAGAGCCAATACTTTTGGCCAGGTATGAAGAGAGAGATAGAAGAATACATCGCAAGATGTATGGAATTCCAGAAAGTTAAAGAAAAGCATAGGCACCCAGCAAGATTTCTACAACCTTTGCCCATTCCTTAATGGAAATGGGAAATGGTGACAATGGATTTTATTATAGGATTGCCTAGAATAGGCAAGATGCATGAATCAATTATGGTGGTGGTGGACAAGATTACAAAAGCTGCCCATTTTATTCCACTAAAAACTACTCACAAGGAAGCAGATGTCGCTGATATTTTCATGAAGGAAGTGGCACAATTGCCCAGAATTCCTAAAATGTTTGTGTCTGACAGAGACCCAAAATTCACCTCGAATTTCTAGAAAGGATTGTTCAAAGGATTGAGAACGAATCTAAACTTTACTACAACTTATCATCCCGAATCTGATGGACAAACAAAAAGAGTGAACAGGGTGATATATGTTATGTTGAGAATGTATGTGATGGACAAACCATTGAAATGGGAAGACTACCTACACTTGGTAGAATTCACTTACAATAATGGGTATCAGGCATTAGTGAAGATGAGCCCATTTGAAGCAATTTACGACAGAAGGTGCAATACTCCAGTAAGATGGGATAACCCAACTGATAGAACAGTAGTCAGGCCAGAGTTTGTCAAGGAGATGGAGGACCAAATGTTAAAAAATAAGCAGAATTTTAAAGCTGCCCAAGACAGACAGAAAAGTTATGCTTATAAAAATAGAATCCATAGAGAATTCAAAGTGGGTGATCATGGTTTCCTGAAAGTGAAAGCTAACAGGAGTTCCCTGAAGCTAGAAAGTTGTGCCAAGTTAGCAACCCGATTTTGTGGACCATTTGAAATCCTAGAGAGGATTGGTCTAGTTTCTTATATGATTGCATTGCCTGCATCTATGTCTATTCATAATGTCTTCCATGTATCATTGCTAAAGAAATATATACCCGATGCTAATCATGTTATTCATTGGAATGTGATTCAGGTGGAGCAAGAAGGCGCTTGTCAAGTGCATCCGGTGCGCATTTTGGATCGGAAAGTCAAACAGCTCCGGAATCGAGACATAGGTTCAATGGAGATGGTACGAACCTAAGGATGCTACTTGGGAGCATGAAGATGCAATGTGGACAGAATACCCACCTATTTTTGAAGATTTTTGAAAAAATAAAAAATAAAAAAATTCTTATATATATGGGTGTATGATGCACTGAGGAAAATGCATAAATAAGGGGAGGGGATTGTAATATCCCTCGACCGAACCCAATTGTAAATCTAATATAAACATACTTAATATGGTGAGTTGTTTTGACCTCATTTGTTAATGCATATCATGTGGCATAGTGTGTGCATGAATTGCGCAGTAAAATGTTGTAATATGCACATCGCAAGATACCACATACAGTAACTAAAGTGTGCGAAACCTTGAGGACAATGGATACCACGCATAGTAACTAAAGTGCATGCAATACCAAGTTTAGCAAACTTTTATGTATATGATATGCATTATAGGCTGGTGAGCCACTATTATAAGCCGAAATGCTTATGTTTTGGTATAGGCTGGAACGCCTAGATGTCAAGGGCCAATGCGCCTACTTTGTACATGACTCATGATTAATATAAAATACATCATTGCGCGTAGATCGACCACGATAAAAGAGATGGGGGACTGAACTTCACTAGTTAGGGAAAGGGGGGGCCAAAAGTCAAGGGAATATTATATTAATATTTCCTAAAACATAAAGTATGGATAATTAATTTATCCTAAGTTCCAAAGTTGGGGACAAGTGGACAAAAGTAACTTCCCATATGACAAGTGTCAAGTTGGGGACATGCATTCATATGGTGGGGAAACTTAGCTCAAGGGGGGATTTTTCTCAAAGATACCTTACGAATGGGGAACGAACATCATTCTCACCATCAATTTTCACGAAGAGTTCACAGTGATTCCAAAACACACTCAGTGATCCAGTCAATGATTCCATGACCATTTCACTCATACATTCTAGTATCCTTGAGACATCCATTTCACCTTTCCAAAGCCTATTTCCCCATCGTTTTTGGTTGGTGTACCTGGTTAGCTTGGAGCAGGATTGAAGAAGCAGGTTGTCAAGCCTGTGAGCAGTTATCCGTGCGAGAGAATTGTTGGGGATTGATTTCCTTAGGTGTTAAACTGCAACTACATTGCTCTGAGACTTCCGATCCGGCCTGTTGCTGAAGCCCTGGAAGGGAAGTGGGGCAGCCGAGGGACTATTGAGCAGAGAAGGGGCACACTTCCTTGGGTGGGATAGGCATGTAGGGAATGAGAGGCTGTAGGCTGTTAGTTGAGTGAGCACATGAGATGGATTCTTTCCTGTTGTCCATGAGCCTTAGCTTGGATAGGAATCCCTTTTCCCTAGGTGGAGTTCAGTCCCAGCTCGAGGGTGACTCACTGTTGAGAGTGATGAACAGTGTAGTCTTTGGCTGGGAGGTTCATGGACATTCTGTAAGCAGTTGGTGATAGTGTTTCTAAGATAAGCACCAATTGTATGATATATTGATATGCTGTTTTGTTATTTACATGCCTATGTTATGATTTTATCATATATGTGATTATGATTGCATGTGTGCTTATGGGTAATTTCCTGTAAATGATGCATATCAGTAGTTACTGTTATTTCAATATAAAAGTCGTATGTTACAGAAAGTAATTGTGTGTTTATGTTTAGATGTAAATCTTCTGCGAGCGTACTGTATGTATATGTTTTAGTTGCATGCAGTCTAAAGAGTAAATTTAGGTGGCATTGCTTAGTTGACTATTGGGTATGCTACTATATGTTTTGCAATATGGGAATGAAAGTGTTCCCTAGAGTAGCATGGCACGACCTGACAGCTAGTAATGTTACCGACTGGCGTCAGAGCATGAGTGGTTGATCTAGAGTGGCATACCCCGGCCTCAGGTTGGTTGGGGGGATCGTTACATGAACCATGGGTTTACCCATGTTTAGGCCCGATTTTGTAATGTATAAATAGATGTCTAGGTGATATAAGAAGGGGGACATCTATGTGATGAAAAGTGCTAAGTGCAAGTGGTAATTGTAATTTCCTTGTGCATACTGTGTAAGACTTGTAGAGATGAGTGCAAGTGATTGTAAGAGACTGTGAAAAGCTTTGTGTTGTAATTTAGGGAAGAATGATCTAGCAAAGTGTGCAGATCGCCTATCCTCTGCAGAGTAAGATCTCAAGGCTCTATGCATGTAGAAGATTGACAGAAGAAAATAAAGAGAAGAAGAATTGGTGGACGTATCCCTAGGGAGGGGGTGAACCACGTATATCCTGTGTTATGGTTTCTTTATGTGTTTTGGGTGTTCTATTATTTATGTGATTAAATGATTAGTGTGTTGATGTATGTAGATGAGTATGATATGATATATTAGTGCTAAATAATGTGAACTAATGCTAGATTTGACCTATGTCGATGTGCTTAGTGCTTCATTATATTGGATCTAGGTGAATACTACACTGTTTTGTTATTAGGGTTTATCTGCACTGTAATCTAAAGACAAATATTGATGAACAATAACTGCTAAGTTCTTTGTTAAAGTGTTACAATCACAGATCTGTGTCCTATCTAAGGTTGCAAACATCCAAGTCCTACAACCACCCTTTCCTCTACCTCAGGTGAGACTTCCTCTACTTCGCAGGTGTTGCCGAAAGGGATGGTAGTTAGGGTTTTGTTGGTGCATTGTTGTAACGTTTAACCCTAGTTCTGCCCCTGTGCCAACAAATGGTTCTGTTTCCAAGACTAGAACTATGATTGATGGGAACTAAAGAAAAAATATATATATGTGGGTAGATCTATTGCCCTAGTGCACAATATTCTACTTGACCTGAGAAGCTCTATGCCAAGAAGTCGTATGTTATAGAAAGTAACTATTTGTTTATGTTTAGATGTAAAGCTTATGTGAGTGTATTGTATGTATATGTTTTAGTTGTATGCAGTCTAAAGAGTAAATTTAGGTGGCATTGCTTAGTTGACTACTAGGTATGCTACTATATGTTCTATAGTATTGGAACAAAAGTGTTCCCTAGAGTAGCATGGCCCAACCTGATGGCTGGGAATGTTATCGATTGGTGTCAGAGCATGAGTGGTTTCTCTGGAGTGGCCTACCCCGACCTTAGGTTGGTCGAGGGGATTGTTACAGTATGGTATTAAAGCCATCAGTTCAACACTGAGCCTGGACGGGCCAGAGGGGTGAAATAGAAGTGAATATTCATAGAAAAGTAACTTCGAAGTGACCAGAATTGGAGTCATGAAGTGTCCTTGGAAATGGTTGGTGTACTGGCGCGCATGGTAAATTTGGCACTACGCGGGAAACTTGTTGGTGTGCCAGTGTGTGCGGTAAATTGTGGCGTCACGCAAAAGATTACTATGTGTAGATGCATTCACTGAAATTATCCTTGCGGGGTAAGCACACACATATTAAGGTGCACACGGGGTGCGCAAGTAATGCTTAACATAGAGGAGTTTTGTTAGTACACGCATAAGTATGAGTATAATTTGTTTCGTGATGATGTATTCATTAGTGTGCGCAGATATTTGAGTGCTAAGGAATATGTTAAACTTGACATGGTGCATGCATAGGATGAAAATACATGTGGAATATTGATGTGCAGTATCGAATTTGTGCGCAGTGGATATTGGTGCACAACACCAGAGTAGAGCGCATAAGTAGTCAGTACGACGAAGAAGAAATGCACAGTAGATTTAGGTGCGTAGAGAAGCATTTTACCTTGTAATATTGCTATGCATGATGATATAAATGAACGGGTCAAGTTAATGCGCGTGAAGTCTCTTGGAAGGCGATGAGTCTGAATTTAAATTGCATAATAATAAAAGAAAAAGAAAGACATAACCGCATTGGAACATTAATTAAAAAGAATTTCGAGTTTTAATTTCCTCTGATTTAGATAGATGAAAATAAAATATAAGATTACAAGAAAAACTTATTATAAAAGAAAACAAGAGTCATAACATCACCAGATAGAAATTGTAATAAAATAGTCTAAAATCCGTTACTGTATTTATATAATCATATTAAGCACAAAATTACAAAAGGGTGATGACAACAGGGTTGTTTGAAGAACAAACCTATCATCTCTTCTACTCTTTACCTCTTCTACCGGCTATTCAAAATTGGTTGAGACATGCTTATCTTAGTTGAAGACTTACTTCAGCTTAGTGATCTTCACCTTTAAAGAAGAGTCTAACCAGACCGGTTGATTCTCTCCAACACTTTCGGTCGCTTCAGCCGTAGATTCCTCCTTCTTATGCCTTTTAATCCTTTTCTTCTTAGCGACTGGCCTGTTGATGACCAAATCCTTTATAGTGGTATTCAGAATAACTTCCAATCACGAGTCTATAACCGGCTCAGTGTGGAACTTAGTTTCTATAATGTGTTCAAGTACCCTTTCATCCTTATTCGCAGGAAAGCCTAGCATGTTGCTCGAATAACCAGTCTCACTCAACTTAGATTTGTCCATGTATCTAAGGTTGGGGATATCGAAATGTGTCTTTACAAAGAGCAGGAAGTCAAGCATCTTGGATATTACTTCAGTTATGGATACACAGATATCTTCATACTTGGGGAGTGGTAATTATAGAACTCCATTTATGAAGCACAACCAGATTACGTACAAAGAGCATTGGGTTTCCATGCTAGGCCAATCCATTTTGAATGATTAGCTTTTGAGTTCGATAAATGGTAGTGTTCAACTAACGTCACATGGATGTGAAGTACTGAACGAATGAAGCAAGGTGATCTAACTAGCCATCACCCACTCCACGAGTGGTGGATTGGACATGTTGAGACACATGATAGCGCGTCTTGGCGAAAGTGGTTTCAACAAAACCACCTTCTTGCACAAGTGTATCTCGAAAGGCACTGCACGTCAGTTTTCTTGAGACTTGGGTCTTATCTAGAATTGTCATGGTGATAACACCAGGAAACCGGGAGTGATAATGCTAATGTGTATGTTGAATCGAAATGGTGCACATTCTCATGAATTGTTGAATTGTTAGCCTGATTAGTTTCGATGGTTGCACGTTTTTCATAATTAACAACAACTCGGTCAGGTCAAACCAGTGCAGAGTCCATAGGAGTGGAAGAGGCACAGGGGAATTACAGTCATCCAGAGAAGAGCAGAGGGATGGATTTCCATTTGGGCATGGAAGGAACGAACTCCAACGAACATGGAGAAGAAAGGAATGAAGATATGAATATGGCTGAGACCATTAAGAATTTGCAAAAGGATGTCCAAAGCCATAAAGGTGATAATGAAAGGCTTATGAAAGACAAAGAGCAAAAGGATGACTTCAACATGAAGCTATTGGAGGGTTTGAACAGAATAGAGAAGAAATTGGTTAAGGAGAGTGACTCAAGTAGATATGGTAGTCACAAATCTTCAGAGGAGAAAGGAAAAGTAAAAAGTTCTAGTAGACATCACCATCATCTCCATAGGCATTCCCATAAGAGAGTAGGAAACAACTCAAGTCTATTAAGGTATAAGATATCTGGGGTGGATGAGTTGCGAGGAGAAATGAACAAAATCAAACCTCCTACACTTGATGGTGAGCACAAGAGGGATGAATATGTCTAAACATGGTTGCTAGGCATGAGGAAGTATTTTCAATTGCATAATTATTCTTCTCATGATGAAGGTAGAATCACTATCTATCAACTCAAAGGAAAGGCCTCCATGTGGTGGGATCAACTTGTGCAGGTACAACACATTGTATAGAAAAGTGTTACTTGGAGGGAATTCAAGAAGTATTTTGAGAAGAAGTAATTGACTAAGAGATACTATGACAAGAAAATGAAAGAGTTCTTTGAACTCAAGCTTGGAAGTACGATCATAGATGAATATGAGAGAGGGTTTCTAGAACTGCTGAAGTATGTCTCTTTCATTAAGGATGAGATAGTCAAGATTCAATGGTATTTAAGTGAATTTCCATCGTTCATCAGTGAAAAAATACAGTATGATGATCCCAAGACATTAGAAGAAACCATAAGGAGAGCTAAATGCTTATATGACCAGCTGAAAGCAAGGCCAACTTTCCAAAAGGCTTGGGAAGACAATAATAAATTCAAGATGGATCATAGGAAGAAGGGAGCTAAGCCACCATTCTTCAGAAATAATCCACAATGGTAGAAAACGCATAAGGAAACTAGATTGATTGACACAGGGAGTCAAGGGCCAAGACAACCACCTATGCAATGTTGGGGTTGTAAAGGAGACCATAGGTTTAGATATTTTCCTCACAGAGGCAAAAAAGGTAGGTTTTTTCACAATGAACAACTAGCTGACACAGTAGAGGACATGGGTAGAAATGTGACAAGGATTTATGTAGCCTTGGACAACAAGTAAGCAGAGTATCAGTCCCACATGATTGAGGTGGAAGGTATGATCAACAACCAAACCCTTGCTATTTTAATTGATTTAGGAGCTAGTCATAGTTATATAGACCCTAAGATGGTGGAAAGTTTGCAATTTCCAAGAAGAAATCATGGGAAATCCTAGTTGGTGCAACTGGCTACAGGAGCCAGAAGAAAAGTTAATGAGATGGTTAAGTCCTGCTTCATAGACATGAATGAACTGAATACCAAGGCAGATTTGAACATCTTACCTTTAGGTTCCTATGACTGTTTAATTGGGATGGATTGGTTGGACCCACATCATGCTCTATTGTATTTTCATAACAAAGAATTCAATTTATTGGATGAAGAAGGGAACCAAGGGAGAGTGCGGGAAAATCCCAGGGCAGTAACCATTAGAGAAATTTCAGCATTATAGCTGAAGAAATGTTATAGAAAAGGATGTCAAATTTTTCCAACTCATGTGGAGGAGATACCTAAAGACAAGGTGCCAAATTTAGAGGATCATGCAGTCTCGAAAGAGTTTGAAGATGTCTTCAAGGAAGTACCAGTACTACCCCCAAGGAGAGACATTGATTTCTCTATAGATTTGATGCCTGGAGTAGCGCCATTATCAAAGACTCCTTACAGAATGAGTACACCAGAATTGAAGGAGTTGTAAATGCAACTTGAAGAACTGTTGGAAAAGGGGTATGTACACCCAAGTGTATCACCTTGGGGTGCCCCATTCTTGTTTGTGAAAAATAAAGATGGAACGTTAAGATTGTGCATTGACTTCAGACAATTGAATAAAGTGACGGTTAAGAACAAGTATCCTCTACCAAGGATTGATGACCTCTTTGATCAATTGAAGGATGTAAGGATATTTTCAAAGATATATCTCAGATCAGGATACCATCAGGTAAGAATTAAAGAAGAAGATATTAGCAAGACCTCCTTCAGGACAAGGTATGGTCATTATGAGTTCACAGTGGTACCATTTGGGTTGTCAAATGCACCAGCTTTTTTCATGTGTTTAATGAATGGTGTTTTCTGAGAGTATTTGGACAAGTTTGTCATTGTCTTTTTGGATGACATTCTTATATATTCCAAGTCAGAGGAAGAGCATGAACATCATTTGAGGATGGTGTTTCAAGTATTAAGGGAACATCAGTTGTATGCCAAATTGAGCAAGTGCTCATTTTATCAGAAACAAATTCATTATTTGGGGCATATCATCTCAAAAGATGGGATAGCAGTGGACCCTGAGAAGATAGAATCCATTAGAGAATGGTCAACACCAAAGAATGTGACAGAGGTCAGATCTTTCATGGGCCTTGCAAGTTACTACAGGAGATGCATTGGAGGATTCTCAAAGATAACACACCCAATCACTTCCTTGCAAAGAAAGGGTATGAAGTTTCAGTGGACATTGGACTGTGAAAGAAGTTTCCAACATTTGAAACAATTATTGACAAGTGATCAAATACTAAGGATTGTGAACCCAAATGAAGATTTCATTGTATGCACATATGCATGTAATGAAGGACTGGGTGGAGTCCTTAGTCAAAATGGGTTTGTGATATGTTATGAATCAAGGAAGTTGAAAGAGAATGAAAGAAACTATGCCACTCACGATTTGGAGTTGGTAGCCATAGTACATGCCCTGAGGAAATGGAGACACTATCTCACGGGGAAGAGGTTTGAGCTAAGAACATACCACAATGGTCTGCAATGTTTATTTGATCAGCCAAATCTAAATGCTAGGCAAAGCAGATGGTCAAAATTTCTAAGTGAATATAACTTTGATATAAATAATATCAAAGGGAAAGAAAATAAAGTGGCTAATGCACTCAGTAGGAGGGTGCATGAACTACGTGCTACAACCATCAGCATGTATCAGGCTGATGTTTAAATAAAAATTCTAGAGGCTGCAAATATTCTGTAGTACAGAGAATTGGTAGCAATGCTACAACAGGGTAAGATACTTCGGAAGATGGATATTTATAAGTTGGGAGTAGATGGAATACTGTTGCACAAGAACCAAATTTTCGTACCAAATGTTCAGGACTTGAAACGTTTAATTTTGCATGAGATGCATAATGTTCCTTATGCAGGTCACCCTGGATATTAGAAAACTATAGCAACGATCAAGAGACAATACTTTTAGCCAGGTATGAAGAGAGGGATAGAAAAATACATCGCAAGATGTATGGAATGCCAGAAAGTTAAATCAGAACATAGACACCCAACAGGATTGCTACAACCTTTGACCATTCCTGAATGGAAGTCGGAAGTGGTGACAATGGATTTTATTACAGGATTGCCTAGAACACGCAAGATGCATGACTCGATTATGGTGGTGGTGGAAAAGATTACAAAATATGCCCATTTTATTCCACTAAAAGCTACTCACAAGGCAGCAGATGTCGCTGATATTTTCATGAAGGAAGTGGCACGTTTGCACAAAATTCCTAAAACAATTGTGTCTGACAGAGACCCGAAATTCACCTCGAATTTCTGGAAAGGATTGTTCAAAGGATTTGGAATGAATCTGAACTTTAGTACAACTTATCATCCCAAGTCTGATGGACAGACAGAAAGAGTGAATAGGGTGATAGAAGATATGTTGAGAATGTATGTGATGGACAAACCATCGAAATGGGAAGACTATCTACACTTGGTAGAATTCGCTTACAATAATGGGTATCAGGCATCAATGAAGATGAGCCGATTTGAATCACTTTATGACAGAAGGTGCAATACTCCAGTAAGATGGGATAACCCAGCTAATAGAACAGTATTCAGGCCAGAGTTTCTCAAGGAGATGGAGGACCAAATGTTAAAAATTAAGTAGAATTTGAAAGCTGCCCAAGACAGACAGAAAATTTATGCTAATAAAAACAGAATCCACAAAGAATTTAAAGTGGGTGATCATGTTTTCCTGAAAGTGAAAGCTAACAGGAGTTCCCTGTAGATGGGAAGTTGCACCAAGTTAGCAGCCAGATTTTGTGGAACATTTGAAATCCTAGAGAGGATTGGTCCAGTTTCTTATATGATTTCATTGCCTGCATCTATGTCTGTTCATAATGTCTTCCATGTATCATTGCTAAATAAATATATACCCGATGCTAATCATGTTATTGATTGGAATGTGATTCAGGTGGAGCAAGAAGGCGCTTTTCAAGTGGATCCGGTGCGCATTTTGGACCGAAAAGTCAAACAGCTCTGGAACCAAGCCATAGGGCCCTGAGGATGCTACTTGGGAGCATGAAGATACAATGCAGACATAATACCTACATCTTTTTGAAGATTTTTGAAAAAAATAAAAAATAAAAAAATATGATATATATGGGTGTATGATGAACTGAGGACGGTGCATAAATAAGGGGAAGGGTTTGTAATATCCCTCGACCGAACCCAATTGTAAATGTAATATAAACATACTTAAGCTGGTGAGTTGTTTTGACCTCATTTGTTAATGCACATCATGTCGCATAGTGCGCGCATGAACTGCGTAGTAAAATGATGTAATATGCACATCGCAAGATACCGCGCGCAGTAACTAAAGTGCGTGCAACCTTGAGGACAAAGGATACTGCACGCAGTAACTAAAGTGTGCGCAATACCAAGGTCAGAGAACATTTATGTTTATGATATGCATTATAGATTGGTGAGCCAATATTATAAGCTGGAATGATTATGCTTTGGTATAGGCTGGAACGCCTAGATGTCAAGGGCCAATGCGCCTAATTTGTACATGACTCATGATTAATATAAAATACATCATTGCACGTAGACCAACCACGATAAAAGAGATGGGGGACTGAAATTCACCAGTTAGGGAAAGGGAGGGCCAAAAGTCAATGGAATATTATATTAATATTTCCTAAAACATAAAGTATGGATAATTAATTTATCCTAAGTTCCAAAGTTTGGGACAAGTGGAAAAAAGTAACTTCCGATATGACAAGTGTCAAGTTGGGGACATGCATTCATATAGTGGGGAAACTTATCTCAAGGGCGGATTTTTCTCATAGATACCCTACAAACGGGGAATGACCATCATTCTCACCATCACTTTTCACTAAGAGTTCACAGTGATTCCAAAACACACTTAGTTATCCAGTCAATGATTCCATGACCATTTCACTCATACATTCTGTTATCCTCGAGACAACCATTTCACCTTTCCGAAGCCTGTTTCCCCACCCTTTTTGGTTGGTTGATGCAAAACCCTATCCCTCCTAAGGGCTGCGTGAACTCCCGGTCAGGATCTTCTGATTCTGGAGTCGAAGTGGCTCTTCTGGTTCTGAACTGGAACCCTTCAAGTGAATATACAGGTCCCTTACAAATGCTCAGTTGGATTTTTCGGGTACCAACCGTGAGCTCCCACAGCATACGACCAAGGGCCGTGAATTTGTGCCAAACCAAAAAGGCGCTTATTGGGGACCGGGACTTCACAAGTCAAATGTCCCGTCTCTTGCCCCCTCGAACCTCCGGTAGCCGAAATGCCGAAATATCGGGGATCGGGACTTTACAAGTCAAACGTCTCGTCTCTTGCCCCCTCAAACCTCTAGTAGCTGAAATACCAAAATTTCTTGGCGCTTGTTCCTTCGGGATTTCACGTTTCATGAAATCCGGACACAAGGAGTATCCTTGTTCCTTGGAGTCTTCAGTCGCCGAAAAGCTGAAATGTCCGACTGCCTTATCCTTCGATTTGTTTTTGTGAATCGCGACTTCGGGTTTCGCGATTTCAGGAAATCCGGTTACAAGGGATATCTCTGCCCTTTGGAACACTCGGTGGCCAAAATGCCGAAATGCCGAAAGGGCTGATCGGGACTTTTACCGAAAAGGAATTTTGGATTTCGCGACTTCGCGGTTCCTGATGCAAGTTCCTTGACCCTTCAACTCCCAAAACTCGAAATGTTGAAATACCGGGGACCGGGACTTCACAAGTCAAGCGTCCCGTCCCTTCACTCTTTGAGCCCCCGGTTGTTGAAACTTTGAAATGCCAAAATATCCTGGCGTTCAATCAACGACTCACAATAATCCCTGGGATCGACGGTTCTAGTCGAATCGCGATTTCACGTTTCGGGATTCTGAAAGACGAGAGTCTCTGTGTTTCCAACTCACGATACCCGAAATCCCGAAATGGACCAACGGTCCAGATCTGCTTGTGATCAATGGTCACTACTCCTCCCGAATTTTGGGCGTCAAGAATCCCTCACCACTAACCTCCTCGCAACTCTACCTGATCCAACGACCTATGGGGTTTCAACGTTTCTCCTCGAGGACTCTCCACCGTCCGTTCAGGTCTCTGGGTTGTCCCCTCCTGGATCTACGCAGCGTTAAAGTCTGTGCTCCTTCCTCAAATCGGACGATCCATGGGAATTTCCATAGTGATCCAATGCTCAACGACGTTCTTCCTCCTAATCTTTTACTCAATTCTGACTTAGAATATTTTCTATGTCTGCGACAACTCAGTCTTTTCTCCTTCCAAGGAATGAATTCCTGGTCTCGACAACACCTTCCGAAGTGTTATCCCTCCTGAGCTTTGTCTGGTTCAGACTTCAATATCCCGTGCACTCCTTGCGTCTGAGGGATTTTGATAACCCAGGTCCACGACGCTTCTCTCTAGCTCGATGCACACCTTGCAGAGCTTCCTATGAAGAGAAACAATTGAAACTGCCAAAATCTTAAAGTTCCATTCACTTGTTTATAAAACATAAAATAACAGGGGAAATTGCACACAGTCCAAACATCACACATTTGGGTCAATTTTCCATTCTGTTCTATTCACAAGTGCCCACTGGCTACATACACATTCAAATTACAGTAGCACAGAAATTGAGATTTTATGCTCCAATGCAGTTCTCTTACAGCTAATTTTTTTTCTGTATTTCCGCTCTCTTCCTCTTTTCTCTAATGTCGCTAACTGGGTTTACAAACCTTTATATAACTCAAAATTTTCCTAGGGTTTCCCCTGACTACTTTCCTACTCCAAACCTTATCCTACGCTATCTTAGTCTAGTCGTATTCCAGAGCTGAAGTGGAAACTTCTGCTCTGTTTACAATTTCAAAAACTCGCTTCAAAGGGAAAAATCCGCACCGATTCAAGCATGCTTCCGAAGGTAAATTTCGGCGCTGAGTGGAGGTGGATCCCAAAATCGTTTGTGACAGCTCATGTTGAAGTTTTGGAGGAACTCTCACGTGTTGGGTGGTCCCACCTCTGCGCGCTTGCCAACGATGCTCCTGCATCATACTCCCCTTGATAAAAATTCATGGACTCCTGTCCATGAGCTCCTCTACTGATTTTCCCTGCTTCTGGATAGCAGCTTCATTTTCCCAAATGGCATCTTCTATTGGGTGGCCCTTCCATTTGACTAGATACTCAAAATAAGTCTTCCTCCTGGTCTTTTTTCCAATCCTCTGATCCAAAATTTTCTCCATCTGCGGCTTTTCTTCCACATGCATCTGTTTCTCCCACTGAATTTTTCCTTGATCTTCTAACCCTTCTGTGTCATTTTTCCTGTAAGGGTATAGGTCTGAAACATTGAATATGGGTGAAATGCCCACAACATCTGGTAGCTTGATCTCATAGGCGTTTGCATCAAACTTCCTCAAGATCTTACAAGGTCCTATCTTCTTCATCTTCAATTTGTTATATGTTCCCCTAGGGAACCTTTCCTTCTTGAGATGTGCTAAAACCCGATCTCCCACTTCAAATTGAAGTTCCCTATGATGTTTATCAACCCTGTTCTTGTATTTCTTATTAGATCTCTGTCATTGTTCCTTGATCCGACTGTGAAGTCTCTGCATTTCAGCAACAAAATCCTCTTCTCCAGCGCTTCTGATCTCTCCCTGTTCCAAGTCCCTTAACTTAGACACTCCCCTGGGTTGCATTCCATAGAGTCTTTGGAATGGACTCCTTCCAGTGCTCCTGTTTGGTGAGTCATTGTATGCAAATTCTGCTTGTGGCAAAATCTGATCCCACTGGTTATGGTGTTTAGTAACCAGGCTTCTTAATAAGTTTCACAAACTTCTATTTACCACCTTAGTCTGCCCATCTATTTGAGGGTGATAAGATGAGCTGAAGGAAAAATCTGTCCCCATCTTCTTCCACAATGTCCTCCAAAAGTGACCAACAAATTTTGTGTCTCTGTCTGAGACAATGCTCCTGGGTAGACCGTGAAGTCTCACAACTTCTCTGAAAAACAGATTTGCAACATGTGTTGCATCACTGGTCTTCTGGCATGGGATGAAATGTGCCATATTTGAAAACCCATCCACCACCACAAATATGGAATTGAATCCCCTTTGTGTTCTTGGCAATCCCAACACGAAATCCATGCTTATTGCATCCCAAGGCCTCTCTGGTATTGGCAATGGTTGATACAATCTAGTGTTTTGTCTTTTCCCCTTTGCATGTTGGCAGATCCTACATTTGTTCACAAACTTTATCACCTATGTTCTCATACCTAGCCAATAGTATGAACTACTCAACTGTGCAAACATTTTATCGTGGCCGAAATGTCCAACCAATCCCCCACTATGCTTCTCCTTCAGAAGATTGTCCCTCATTGAGCATCTTGGTATGCACAATTGATTTCCTCTGAACAACAATCCTTCCTAAGCCATATACTCTATCCACTGAATTCTATCTCTCAGTACAGGGCTTGTACATGCTTCGTAATCCTCCTTAAAATCTGTATCATTACAATACATATCCTTAAGGTGTTCAAACCCCAAGGTCTTCATCTAGAATTCCTACATGATCAAACATCTCCTGCTTAATGCATCAACAACCTTGTTAGCATTCCCAACAATATGTTTTATGACAAAAGTAAAATTTTGCATAAATTCAACCCATTTTGCATGCCTCTAATTCAGTTTTTCCTGTTTGGTTATGAATTGTAAAGCTTGGTTATCGCTATACAAGACAAATTCTTGTGGGACAAGATAATGTCTCCATTTCTTCAATGCTTGAATTATGGCATAGAACTCCTTGTCATATGTGGAGTATTTCTTCTTAGTCTCATTCAACTCCTCGCTGAAATAGGCAACAGGTCGATTGTCCTAACTAGGAACTGCTCCTATTGCAACTCCACTTGCGTCACATCTTACCTGAAGTGTCTTCCAAAAATTCGGCAAGACCAGAATTGGTCGTTCTGTTATCTTCTCCTTCAGTATATTGAAGCTCTTTTCGACCTCCTCTATCCATTTAAAATACTTGTGCCGCTTCTTTACTGTATCCATCATCGGTGCACAAATCCCACTGAAGTCTCTAATGAACTTTCGGTAGAAACTTGCTAAACCATGAAAGCTCCTTACCTCGAACATGCTCCTTGGTGACGACCATTCTTTGATTTCTTTCACCTTTTCTGGATCAATATTCAATTCATTCGAAGATATCACAAAACCCAAGTAAATGAGCTCTGGCTTCATAAAAGAGGACTTCTTCAGATTGATCAACAATTTCTCCTACTGTAGCCTCCTCATTACTAGCGTTAGGTTACTTAAGTGCTCCTCTTTAGTCCTGCTAAAGATCAGTATATCGTCCAGATATACAATCATGAACTTACCAATAAAATCTTTTATAGTTTTGTTCATCAGCCTCATAAAAGTTCTTGGGGCATTCGTTAAGACAAATGGCATAACCAGCCACTCATACAGACCTTCATTCGTCTTAAAGGCTGTTTTCCATTCATCACCTTCTCTCATCCTGATTTGGTGATATCCACTTTTCAGATCTATCTTAGAAAATATATTTGTTCCACTTAAGCAATCCATTAAGTCATCCATTCTCGATAAAGGAAATCTATACCTGATGGTGATCTTGTTGATGGCTCTCGAGTCTGTGCACATTATCCATCCTCCATTAAGGATGATTTTAGGGGCTAAATTTCGCTCATGGGATAATTTTCCATGGTTTTTCCAAAAATGATATTCTCTATTTTAAAAATGATTCGCCCAAATTCTATAGGATAAAATTAGTTTACCTTAAAAAACGCCAAAATTTTATAAAAAAATATATAAAATACTCAGAAATTTGAATATTTTTACAAAAATATTGCCAAACATTTATAGTTGACATATGAAGGATTAGTAATATTCGCTAAGGTTTCTACATCTTAAAATAAATTTCCATCCTTAAAATCATCTCTGTCCTCCATCTTTCTTTGGGCTCAACACAGTTGGTTCTATGCATGGGCTCAAACTTTCTCTGACTAAACCCTTATCCAACATCTCTTGGACTTGGTTCCTCACTTCCTCATTCTCTCAAGGTGCTAATCTATACACTACTTTGTTTGACAGGGTTGCTCCTGGTATGAAGTCGATATGATGATTGATACTCCTAATGGGCGGTAATGAGTTTGGCAGCTCATCCACCACTATATCAACAAAATTATCCAGTAGCTCCTGAACTTCTTTAGGCAAATCATCCATTGACGTACTCATAAGGATGACTTTGGGATTCCTCACCACAGTGAACTGCATCTCCTGTTCTTCCTGGACTTCTTTTAGGAGTTCCTTCCCACTCATGAGAAGTATGCTTGTGCTGGCTTCCTCTTTCTCTCTTTTCTCCTCCATTGGCAGCAACATATGCGTCCTACCATTCTTCTCCAATGTATATGTATTCTTCCTTCCATCGTGAATGACATTTCTGTCAAACTTCCATGGTCTTCCCAAAAAAATGTGGCATACGTCCATGGGAATTACATCACATAGGATTTCATCTTTATATTCTCCTATTTTAATTTCAACCAGGCATTATTTAGCGATCGTTACCTGGTGTCCTTTTTGCAGCCATGAGAGTTTGTATGGCCTTGGATGTGCAGTTGTCTTCAGCTCCAGTTTCTCCACCATCTCTGTGGATACTAGGTTGTGAGTACTCCCACTGTCAATGATCACCTTGCATACTTTGTCCTTAGTCTTGCAAGTTGTCCTGAAGAGATTGTTTCTCTGCACTAGCTTTTCAATTTCCACCTCTGGTTTTAAGAGAAATTTTCTCAACATCAGGGATGCTCCATCCTCTGCTCCTTCTGCTTCAACATCTCTTCGCATTGCTTATGAAATGTGAGCTTCTCCCCCTTCCTTCTTCTTCTTGGGACATTCCCAAGACATGTGCCCTATCTTTCCACAGTTATAGCACCTTACTCCTCCTCTTCCTCTTCCTCTAGAAGAGTTTCTTCCACCATTCTGTCTTCCTCATGAACTTCCTCCTCATTCTGAGTGATTGTGTGGTTTCTCATCCTTGTCCTTAGAATGATGTGCTTTGTCAAGGTTAAATCCCTTGCTTTTGCTTGGGACCGAGCTTTTACCTCTTCCTCCCTAGTTCTATTTTCTGGCCAGCTTCTCCTCTGCCTTCAACGTAAACTGATAAGCATCTTCCATAGTCCTTATTGACATCATGCTAAGTTCTTCCTGGATTTCATATCTCAGGCCATTTATATATCTGGTGACTCTTTCTTCGTCTCTCTCCCTTTGTCCAGTGATAATGTTCAGCCGGTAGAACTCCTCAGTGTACTCCTTGACTGTCATCCCTTTCTGTCTCAGGTTCTATAGCTTCCTGAACAGATTGATCTGGTAGTCTTTGGGTATGAACTTAGCCTTCAATTTGGCTACCATCCTGTTCCAAATCTTTATCCTCTATTTGCCTTTACTTCTCCTCTCAGCCTCCAGTTCGTCCCACCACGGTGTTGCATGCCCTTTTAGCCTGGTGACTGCCTTCTTCACCTTCTTTTCCTCATCAACATCTTCATAGTCGAAGTGTTTGTCCATGGACCTTATCCAGTCCAACAGTTCTTTGACATCTAGATTTCCCTCATACATCGGGACCTCTATCTTAGCTCTGCCTCCCAATCTGGAAACTTCTCTCAACAAATGTTCTTTTGTAGAATCCTCTCCTGTAGCTTCTTCAACCTCAACCTCTTCACTTTCCACATCACTGACATCACCAACGTCAGGTGCTCTCCTCTGTGTTGCTTCCATTGCTTCCATTCAGGCGAGAAACTCTCGCATCTCCCTCTCCACAGTACGGTTGGAAAAAGGCGGCTCTCATCTTCTTGGCGCCATTATGTCGACTATCTATCACACACAGAGTACAACTTCGATTTCTCTGTCTTGTTCTTTTCCTCCTTCGCCTGAAGTCTACAGAAAAAAAACTAAGGCTCTGATACCACTTGATGCAGACCCCTATCCCTCCTAGGGGTTGCACGACCTCCCAGTCAGGATCTTCTGATTCTGGAGCCGAAGTGGCTCTTTTGGTTCCAAACTAGAACCCTTCAGGAAAATATACAGGTCCCTTACAAATGCTCAGTTGGATTTTTTGGGTACCAAGCGTGAGCTCCCACAGCATACGACCAAGGGCCGTGACTTTGTGCCAAACTGAAAAGGCGCTTATCGAGGACCGGGACTTAACAAGTAAAATGTCCCGTCTCTTACCCCCTCGAACCTCTGGTAGCTGAAATGCCAAAATATCGGGGACCTTGACTTCACAAGTCAAATGTCCCGTCTCTTTCCCCCTCGAACCTTCGGTAGCCGAAATACCGAAATGTCCCAACGCTTGTTCCTTCGGGATTTTGCGTTTCATGAAATCAGGACATAAGGAGTATCCTTGTTCCTTGGAGTCTGCGGTCACCAAAAAGCGGAAATGTCCCAGCGCCTTATCCTCCAGTTTGTTTTTGTGAATCGCGACTTCGGGTTTCATAATTTTGGGAAATTTGGTTACAAGGATATCTCTGCCCCTTGGAACCCACGATGGCTGAAATGTCGAAATGATGAAAGGGTTGATTGAGACTTTTACTGAAAGGGAATTTTGGATTTTGTGACTTCGCGGATCCTGATGCAAGTTTCTTGACCCTTCAACTCCCGAAACCTAAAATGTCGAAATACCAGGGACCAGGACTTCACAAGTCAAGCATCCCGTCCTTTCAGTCTTCGAGCCCCCGGTTGCCGAAACCCCGAAATGCCGAAATATCTTGGCGTTCAATCAATGGCTGACAATGATCCCTGCGATCGACAGTTCTGGTCGAATCGTGATTTCAAAGTTTGGGATTCTAAAAGACGAGAGTCTCTGTCTATCCAACTCGCAGTACCTGAAATCCCGAAATGGACCAACGGTCTAGATCTGCTTGTGATCAACATTCACTACTCCTCTCGAGTTTTGGGCATTAAGAAGTTGTCGCCACTAACCTCCTCGTAGCTCTACCTGATCTAACAGCCTGTGGGGTTTTGGCATTTCTCCTTGAGTACTCTCCATCGTCCATCCAGGTTTCTGGGATCTCCCCTCCTGGATCTACGCAGCGTTAAAGTCTGCACTCCTTCCTCAAATCGGACGATCCACGGGAATTTCCACAATGATCCAACGCTTGACGACATTCTTCCTCCTGAGATTTTACTCGATTCCGACTTAGAATATTTTCTAAGTCTACGATGACTCAGTCTTCACTCCTTCCATGAAATGAATTCCTGGTCTCAACAACACCTTCCGAAGTGTTATCCCTCCTGAGATTTGTCTAGTTCAGACTTCAATCTCCCATGCACTCCTTGCGTGCGAGGGATTTTGATAACACAGGCCCACAACGCTTCTCTCTGGCTCGATGCACACCTTGCAGAGCTTCCTATGAAGAGAAACAATTAAAATTGCCAAAATCTTACAGTTCCATTCACTTGTTTATAAAACAGAAAATAACAGGGGAAATTGCACACAGTCCAAACATCACACATTTGGGTCAATTTTCCATTTTGTTCTATTCACAAGTGCCCACTGGCTACATACACATACAAATTACAGTAGAACAAAAATTGAGATTTTCTACTCCAACGCAGTTCTCTTACATGTAATTTTCTTTTTTTGTATTTCCGCTCTCTTCCTCTTTTCTCTACGGCCACTAACTAGGCTTACAAACCTTTACATAACTCAAAATGTTCCTAGGGTTTCCGCTGACTACTTGCCTACTCTAAACCTTATCCTATGCTATATTAGTCTAGTCGTATTCCAGAGCTAAAGTGGAAACTTTTGCTCCATTTACAATTTCAAAAACTTGATTCAAAGGGAAAAATCTGACACCGGTTCAAGCGTGCCTCCGAAGGTGAATTTCGGCACTGAGTGGAGGTAGATCCCGAAATCGTTTGTGACTGCTCACATTGAAGTTCCAGAGGAACTCTCACGTGTTGGGTGGTCCCACCTCTGCGTGCTTTCCAACGATGCTCCTGCATCATTGGTGTACCTAGTTAGCTTGGAGCAGGATTGAAGAAGTGGGTTGTTAGGCCCATGAGCAGTTCTCTAAGCAAGAGAATGGCTGGGGATTGATTTTTGTAGGTGATAAAATGCAGCTACAAGTCTCTGAGACTTCCGGTCTGGCCTGTTGCTGAAGCCCTGGAAGGGAAGTGGGGCAGGTGAGGGATTGTTGAGCAGAGAAGGGGCACACTTCCTTAGGTGGGACAGACATGTGGGGAATGAGAGGTTGTAGGTTGTTAGTTGAGTGAGCACCTGAGACAGAGTCTTTCCTATTATCCATGAGCCTTAGCCTAGATAGGAATCCCTTTTCCCTGGGTGGAGTTCAGTCGCAACTCGGGGGTGACTCACTGTTGAGAGTGATGAACAATATAGTCTATGGCTGGGAGGTTTTTGGATGGTCTGTAAGCCGTTGGTGACATTATTTCTAAGACAAGTACCGATTGTATGATATATTGATATGCTGTTTTATTATTTACATGCCTATGTTATGATTTTATCATATATGTGATTATGATTGCATGTGTGCTTATGGGTAATTTCCTGTAAATGATGCATATCGGTAGTTACTGTTATTTAAATATAAAATTCGTATGTTACAGAAAGTAATTGTTTGTTTATGTTTAGATGTAAAGCTTCCGCAAGCGTACTATTTGTATATGTTTTAGTTGCATGCAGTCTAAAGAGTAAATTTAGGTGGCATTGCTTAGTTGACTACTGGGTATGCTACTATATGTTCCGCAGTATGGGAACAAAAGTGTTCCCTAGAGTAGCATGGCCCAGCCTGGCGACTGTGAATGTTACTGATTGGCGTCAGAGCTGAGTGGTTTCTCTGGAGTGGCGTACCGCAGCCTCAGGTTGGCAGGGGGGATCATTACACGAACCATGGGTTTACCGATGTTTAGGCTCGATTTTGTAATGTATAAATATATGTCTAGGCGATATAAGAAGGGGGACATCTATGTGATGCTAAGTGTTAAGTGCAAGTGGTAATTGTAATTTTCTTTGTCCATACTGTGTAAGACTTGTAGAGATGAGTGCAAGTGATCATAAGAAACTGTGAAAAGCTTTGTGCTGTAACTCAGGGAAGGAGGATCTAGAAAAGTGCACAGATCTCCTGTCCTCTACGAAGTAAGATCTCAAGGCTCTATGCATGTAGAAGATTGACAGAAGAAAATAAATAGAAGAAGAATTGGTGGACATAGCCATAGGGAGGGGGTGAACCACGTATATCCTGTGTTTGGTCGCTTTGTGCATTTTGGGTGTTCTCTTGTTTATGTGATTAAATGATTAGTGCGTTGATGTATGTAGATGAGTATGATATGATAGGTTAGTGTTAAATAATGTGAACGAATGCTAGATCTGACCTATGTCAATGTGCTCAGTGTTTGATTATATTGGATCTGTGTGAATACTACACTGTTCTGTTATTAGGGTTTATCTACATTGTAAGCTAAAGATGAATATTGATGAACTGTAACTGTTAAGTTCTCTGTTAAAGTGTTACAATCACAGATCTGTGTCCTATCTAAGGTTGCAAACATCCGAGTCCTGCAACCACCCCTGCCTCTACCTCTTGTGAGACTTCCTCTACTTCGCAGGTGTTGTCGAAAGGGATGGTAGTTATGGTTTTGTTGGTGCGTTGTTGTAGTGTTGAACCTTGGGTCTGCCCCTGTGCCAACAAATGGTTCCATTGCCGAGACTGGAACTATGATTGATGGGAACTAAGGAAAAGAGAAAGCTCTGTGGTTAGATATATTGCCCTAGTGCACAATATTCTACTTGTCCTAAGAAGCTCTGTGCCAAGAAGAAGAGTCATATCTGAAGAAAAGAGGTAAGACCTGAAAGCTTTGTGCTCTGATAAAGGTAAGAATAATGAAAAGTTTTGATTGAAAAATTAAGATAAGTGGAAATTTTTGTTTGAAAAGTATGGATCTAGGTATTTTTGATAAATTTTGTCCTAGCCTAAAAAGTATGGCACAACTAGATGAAATAAGGGTTGATATGAGTAGATCTAGCAAAAATAATGAAAGATATGTTATTCCTATGCATATAAAGAATGTTTGGACTAACAAATGGATGCAGGATCCTAGAAAGATTTTTTTGCAGGTTAGATACTATCCTAGTGCGCAATATAAGAAAGGATGGGGATCCTTTCAAAGAAAAAGAAGACTAACCCTTTGTTACAGTTGCAGAAGTTCAAGACATCTTGCTAAGGAATGCCCTAGTAGAAGACCTAGTTGTCTTTGTTGTAAAGCTACGGATCATGATGTTTTAGACTGCCCTAGAATGATTGCTAAGCTTGAAAGAATTAATATGAGACAAGAAAACCCCGAGAAAGGTTACGAAACTGAGACCATGACAGAACCCCAGAAAGAATCAGAGAATGTATTACTACAAATGAAAGAAACCCTAAATGATCACAGAAATATCAACTTATCAGAGATCTTCAAAAAAAAAAGAATGCATAGAATCAAGAATAGGAGACTTCGACATTGACTATGTTCTGGATGAAGAAACACAAGTGAATATCATGACAGAAAGAACTTGGGAAACTTTAGAAAATCCTGCTATGATTACTTCATTGGGAGGAATAGGATTATTTAGAGGAAAGTTGATAACCCTATGTGGAAGACTCACCCAGATATCCATAAGTGCTCATGGAACTTTGACAGAGGAAGATTTTGAGATTGTTGAATTTATTGACAAAAACGCCCCATTTGCTATATTACTAGGAAAACCTTGGATTGAAAAGGATTAGGCCAGAAGAAAAGAAGAGGAATTCTTAGAGCAGAAGAAGCAAGAATTAAAATATTTCATGACTAGGAGGATAACACACTTGATTGAAGAACAAGAGAACAGATCGAAGCTACTTAGAACTAGAAACTTGGATGTCGAAGTTAAAAAAACACAAGAAGACTCATAGAAGACTAAAGTACCTACCCCAGCTAGAGAAGACATATTACTCTCTGACCCTATGAAAGAATCTCAACAGCGCGAAGTTACTATGCCAAAAGGCGATAAGAATCAGAATTGAAATAGGAATACCGAGACAAAGATCACCAGAAAGAAGGCTAGAAAACTCAGTAAGAAGAGAGAAAAGATAGAAAAGTTACACAAGGTCCCAGAGGAGACTTCACAGAGGGAAGGTTTGCAAGACTGGAAATTCGTCGAGATATCAGAACAATGCAACATGGCACTTTTCCATGGTGAAGAAATATAGTCGTTGGAAGCATTATAACCATTAGCCCGATGACCCAAATGGTTAGAACAACATTAATGGCCTGAAGACTCACCATCAGACCATTGGGACTGCACTGCAATAGATAGAACCGCATTGATGAAGACCTCTCATCCATTGGGGAGATCTGGTACATCGTGTCTACTTAGTCCGTCGACTATTGCACTGAGAAAAATTTTGCGAATTATATCCAAGCCAACTCATTGCTACCGCATTGTGTTTATTGAGATCGACACTTGTTCCATTGCATTGCACACTCATTCATCCACCCGAGTTATCCAATCTAAGCATACATGTCAGAGGAGCTCAGCGCCGCAAAGAAATCCATCGAAGAATTTCTCATCGATCTCATGGCTAAGAAACTAATGTCTCCAAGTATTCAAGCATCATCGACGAGAGGAGTGAGAGCCTCTCCGTCCACTTCTCGTAGATCCAGACCATCCCAAATGACAACAGAGAAGAGAACCAAGCACAAATATGACCTAGCAAATGCGAAGTTAATCCTGACCATCTTACCGGACTACATCCCACCTCTAGTTGGTGCGGTGAGTCGTGACAGTGTCCCGAGGGACTTTGATTACACCATGGTTACTGCGTACCTCCAAAATGGGATACGTGCAGTTAGAATGCAACAGGATAAGATTGCGACGTTGAAGTTCAACGACTTCAACCTAGGGGACCACAAGAACCATAGTATTCTCACTCCTTACAAATACTTGACCAGGATGAAGGGGAAGAACTCAAAAATAATCCCCCAGTCGTAGTCTATGAACCTCGCAAGTCCACCCTCTTGAATGTAATGAAGATTCCACACTTTGGAAGGAACTAGGAGGTTAACGCATGTGTTAATCTCTTTCTCTCATGTTACCATGGTGGATACCTATGGCTATACTGACGCATCACAATCGATCCAACGTTGATCCATAGGATCACCGGATTGAGCATGCATGGACCCGACTCGCAGGAATTCTACCTAGGAAAGGCTACAGATCGTGCATTGGCACAAGAGATCAAAGACACGTATGGCGATGTAGAAAAGGGGATGCGAGGCTACAAGGTACCTTCCATCCAGAATGTCACAGTGTGCCTGGCCTGCCAGTTGATTGTAGGAAAAATCGTAAGAAAGAATGGACCTACATAGGTCACAGGATTCGTTGTTGACCCCGCCGGGAAATGTGTAGAAGGACTCCAGATGAAATGGGCAAAGTACTTGTTCAACCAACTGGAATTAGACTGTTGTGAAGCTCAGGATCAGGGATATGAGTTCCACTTTAGTTGGCTCCTGATCCTCATCGCATTTACCACTTGGGAGACGTCGGAAGGTGAGACCTTCCCGGACATCGAGCCGTTCGAGCCGCTCGCTGTGAAGTTCACCATGATCTGGTACTCAAGTTATATGGGAAAATAGTGGCAGTCGAACACGGTCTTCCATATGTACTATATCCAATTGAAGAATTCCATTGAAGCTATCCCTCGCATGATGCCAAACACCCTGTACCATTTCAAACCTCTCATGAAGTTCTGCACATATCGACACTTCATCTATATCACTACACGCGTAGATGAAAATAAAGAGAAGCTTCAGTCATACTGTAATCTCACAGAGGAGGACCTCGAAGAGATAACCAAGGACTGGTCTACAGAGTTCCTCATCCCCATTGACCTTGCAAAGATGTCTGATCCCAAACTTGACAGCTCGAAGGTCACTCACAAAGAACATGAAACACCTGGAACCAACATAAGAAAGAAGACTGAAGAAGTCTAAGACTTGAGCAGTGCATTGGAAGAAACTGCTTCAGTATCACCTAGATGAGGGGGTGATGACGAAGTAGAAGAGACAAATGACAGAGATGATCAACAGAAGTAAGGTGAAGTAACACTGTGCAAGATACCAGATCTAATAAATACGCAGAACAGAAATAAAATGCTAGGAATGGCAGAATAACAGTAATATAACCAGCATAATCATCCACAATAACACAGAAATAATATGAGAACAACAACTGGAATAACACTTTGATTCAGAAAGAAATGTTCACAGGCCTATTCGAGGGGGCAACCTCCAGTCGAGCAGTGCTCTGTTACAATAATATCCAAGCTAGGGTTTTCATACCCTCGACCCTTATTTATACTAAATATGTCTATTAAGAGAAGCATCTAGAGGAAGATCCTTCTAGAAGTGGAAGCTT